>CAJUYI010005648.1:0-15252 GCA_910591695.1 Galerucella pusilla
ACGAGCTATGCTTATGGGTTAATTGATGGGTTAACTCAGCAGTATATTTTTTTTTCTTATGAGGAAAATAAAATAGACGCCTTATGCACTAATAAAATATATTAACAATTTTTTTAAACCTCTATCATCTCTCGAAGTACTTACACTTTTTCTTTCCAAACATTTTTTTCTCTGGGATTGATAATTATTATAATTAATCCTAATAATTGTTCGAAGTTTACAAAGGTGGATTCATGCAAGCAAAAATTAAAACTTACATCACTTTAAAACTAAACCTAAGAACATATAAAATCATGTAATGTAGATGTTTATGCCAGAAACTGAGAAACTAAGGCATTCTTGCTAGTTTTGGCTTATATCCTAAATCTTAATTTCTCATTTTTTTGCATGATCATCTACATTACATGGTTCTCTGTTCTAAGTTTTAGTTTTAAATTAATTCCAATTTTTGCTTGCATGGGGAAATGTATACTTACATTGAAACGCGAATGCAAAAATTCTGTATTTACTCTGAAATAACAAGCTTCGTATTCATAGACTTTCTTGATTAACAATTAGAGAAGTTTACTTACCACCTCTATTAATAAACAACACCTTCAAAATTGAAAAAACGAATAAGATAACATCAAAACACACTTTGTGAACAAACGATAAACCATAAAATTAAGAAGGTTAGGTCCAGTGATGACGTATTCGTCCGACTTGAGCGAGGCGAACACAGAGTTAAATGGAAATAAGCAATCCTGTAGAGTGTATAATCGTTGGGTCGAATCTACTTAAAACTTCGCATAATCATTCTTCAACAGAACTGATGGAAGACGTGTTTCATATTTTATTGAACTCATTTTCTAGCAGAGTTAAAAAGAGATAGGAAGTTATTTTGGGGATGATTTGCATCGAATTTAATATCAATACTTTCTAATGGTTTTGATTTGAATTAAATTTCATTTTGACCCATTTGAAAAGCCAATCCACTTTTGTTCAAAAAACGTTGTATAGGCTGAGGAAGCATATGCACACAATCGGCCTATCAGATGACAGGCTATGTAGGTTTTCCAGGAAGAAGACGAAGCCCTGCAGCACATACTCTGTGAGTGCAAATGCCTAGCAAGGGTGCGGTTTTACCTTTTCGGAGAAGAAAAACCGAGGGCAGAGGGCTGCGCAAGGGAATCGGTATCCAGGCTAATGGGTCTAATGAAAAGAATGAAGCTAAATATCCAGCTTTAAATAGACGAAAGACACAACAGATCTGCAAAGGTCGCAGTGGGATAGGACAAAGAACCACTCCAATTCTTATCTAATCTAATCTACCTCCTAGACTAGATTGGATAGTGTACAATTAATGTAATCGTATGTATTTTATTCCCTATTTTCACTACATATTTTTTTGGCACAAGCAGAACCAACAGTTCAGTTATTCCGTTTCCCTTGACGTATTAAAGTATTCAATAGTCATTAATACAATTTATTGAGAATTACACTACAGTAAATATACTGTGGGCATTATTCTGAATGTTTAAAATTCAACGAGTTAACTGTTTTAACATTTGAACTCGTTTTTATCAGATCAAAAACAACAATTCATCTTTTGTTCGTAAGAGCAATCGCGCAATCACATTTATATTCACATAAACGTTATTGGTATTTTAAGTTTTCTTAAGAATCTTTAAAGAACAGGTCAAGGTCATCAACACTTGATATAGCACTTGATACAACATCGTCGATAAAAAATAAAAATATCTTAATCAGCGGGGTAAGACCATATCCACGACTATTAATATTAATCAAATCAAGATCTGATAAAAAACCGGAGAGTAAAAGAAGGAGAAAGATAAAAAATATGAAGACCGCATCCGTTGGACAAATATTCCTCGTTGTCCTTTTCGATTGTTTACAATCAGGGTAGGCTTATGATAAATAGACGCGGGTATTTCAGATGTTTCTCATGGCCATAGACGATCTCTACGGGAGATCCGACGCTTTCTTTATTATTATTGGAATTTGTCGAAGAAGAACATGGCACACTAGGACCACGACCAGCACACAATCTTGAATTGTTACTTCGAATTGCAGTGGCGCCGTTACACCAAATTATTTTTTTACCAATTATAACTTATTACGTAGCTTTAGCTTGCCCAATTTGTTTGATCAAATTTTGTAATTAAAATTTCATCCGCATCATTTTCATCGATTGTTTTCAAATTTGATACATTTGTATATTTTGTAAATTGTTAATTCAACCGTATCCACAAAATGGCGAATTACATTCGATTCAACCATCTCAATATAGATTTCGTAAGAAAGGGTTTGACTAGTAGATTTCCCTATATCATGAGAATATTTAAGATGGTAACCAACACAAAATGGCTGATTTCATATTAGTTGTAATCAATAACTTGTTCCGAAACAAGGGTAATCGCATTTATAAAATAAAAGCACAAGACCAACTAGTTGATACGACACGAAAAACAGATAGATTTGAATTTAGTAAATATTATACCAAGAAGCATAAGCGATACTGGACACTTGTAAACAGAATTTGGAATATTTGTATGAGCCTAAGTGGTGTAACCGCTACATTACTGAAACTGGTTGGTCTCAAATGTACCAAACAGAGGTACCGTCAGTTCTGATCGACTTTGGAAAAGACCTTGACTACCCTGAAGCCATACAGTTACCAACAAAGATAAATTATAGAAAGGCTGGAAATAGGATGTTACCCTCAATTTTTTCATAGACTGCTGCCCACAAAATGCAAAACAGCAATGTATACCACGCTTTTCTGTATCCAAGCACGAAATGATATGACAAAGGACAAGCTTACGTGTAACTGAATCGACTGAAATCTTTAGAAAGATTATCTATTGAGGCAACAAATTGACAGGAAAAGGCCTTGTGATTAAGAGGGACCAAACTAACTTAATAGAATGAGGATAAAACCTAATTCTAACAAATCATTTTACAGCTTCCAAACTACAAGCTTCCAGTTTCGAATAAATCAAACAAGGAGAAACTGAAGCATGCTGCAATAATAGTCCCGTTTTCCACGCATATGGGGTGTCTCAAAATAATGGGATAAAGGTTACTCTATACCATTTGAAAAACACTAAGACTTAGAAAAATATTCAATCAATAGTTGTCAAAATCTAACCACAAATTATTTATTAGTCATTAGCGATTTTGTTCAAGATTTTTTTTGCTTTATCCTTGTGTATCCAGTGCCACAGGTTTCGAGCTATGTAGAAATTGTCTGGTTTGCTCCACTACTCTTCCTGACTCACAAGGATATTCCATCCACGTCATTTCCAAGTAACTTAGGGCGAATTGTACCAAACACCTAATCTCGGTTTAATGATTACTGATGTTTAGACTGATGTAACTGTTGATAATAAATACATCAATCAGCCACAGTCTAAACATCAGTTATCATTAAACAGAGTTCAGGTGTTTGGTACAACTCGCCCTTAATCGGTGGTAGTGTTTTATGGAATGTATATTCTTGTTCTTCCATTTGCAGGTACATCCACTTTATCGTTTTCCTCCAAACTTCTGTGACTTCCAGTCAAGCATACTGCCACTTTGCACCTGTCGTAGTTATCGTTACTCAGTAGCTCCACCATTTGTTTCACTGTTTTTTGAAGGAGTTTCTACATTTTTGACATCACATTCGTTTAGAAGTCTATATTGCTTGTACATGTTCAATATTTCGGAGTAAATTCCTGCTTCTAGTTCAATCTTCGAAACAAAGCAATTTGTACATATTGAGATTTTGTCTTCCTCAAGTATGAAATTTTCCTGCTACTGTATCAACTGTGTGTCTTAGAACTTACCAATATGGTCGACTAGCTAGGCAGGTTGGATTGCTCAAGTATTAGAGCCTGTAACAATTGTTTTCAATATTCAACGCTAGATCTGAGTTTTTCATATATTTTGGATATATTCATGGTGTTACCCAGAAAATAAAGTTTATGTTCAACTTAATGTGACGCTACTGAGCTCTGAATATATTATTTCCATAATTTCTGGTTTATTTTATAAGGTCATCTCTTACAAATGTCTCCACGAAGTGTTTGTTGCCGCAAACAAAATTAATATGTCTGTAAATTTTAAAAGGACACCTAAAGGGCACATAAACGTTGTGAATAATTTCTGTTGACTACCACATAATCAATATTTGAGAATTCTTTTTTATTTTTTGTTTTGGTACATACAATTGAAAAATGAAGTTGATTTTGACTTCTTCTGATTCAATCAATGAATTCTATGTATGTATGTATGAATATTGGGGTGACATTCACTAAGACTTGAAAGATCTATTGTGCCCCCTCACTTCCACTTAGATCCTGATAAAATTCTCAATGACTGGTAGCTCCTTCAATCTTATCCCCTCAAAGAATTTTGGGATATCCGTAAGCTTCAACTTAGATAAATGTCTTTCTTCTATCCAATAATCTCCTAGGTGTTATGCCCTATGATACTGAATTACTGTGCAATTGTCAAGTATGTGATCCTCCACTATTTTGAGCCTTTTCAGGTCCGGTTAGGATTCCTGTTGAATTTCTTAGTGCAGGTTTACTTTGATTATTGCATTCAACTTATCTTAACGGGTTGTAGTCACTCATCAGATTATTCGATTATTGTCTAAACCCTGCTAGATCTTCACAATCGTCAGATCTTTTTTTTAGCTTTGCCTATTTCCAATATTACATTGAAGCTGATATCGCGGATTTCGTCCCCCAATGAAAGGGTGTTTTAGCTCCCCTCTTTGCTAGTCCATCTGCTATTTGATTTGCTTCTATTCCAGTGTGTCCTGTAATATACAGTAACCTGCCCAGTTCACTGAGTATGCCTAGGCATTTCCACACCATTTTGGAAGTGATTACACAAAAGCTAAGTGCTTTACTATCCGACATTATGATAAGGACTTTGAATGAAAGAAAAGTCTCATAATCATATTACCTCAATAAAAACAAAGTGATAACTTAAAATTTACCTAGTAGGTAATAGGGTTGATGTAGGGGTCTCGGGTCTAGCATACTTCCAGAGATGATAAAAAAAAAAATTTTCACGGAAATGTATTGGTGGATGATAATTTTTAAATTTACCAAAATCAGCCATCCCCACCCCTTCCCTAGGGGGGGATGGGGGGGTCGACACCGTGAAAAATTCGTAAAAATGAATTTTTAAATATGCAATCAAATTCTACGTATTTTTTCACGTATAACCCTGAAATTTCATTTTAACAACTTTTTTTTTAACAAAGTTATGCGGGAAAAATGTTTAAAACAAATCGATTATTTCATAAATATAAAAATCTTTATTCCGTCTTTACGAATGAAAATAAAAATTTGGTATTTGGCATATGTATATTTGATGGAATAAAATTTGCGATAAAATAAATTATATGCAAATATCATACCATAGGGGTAGAGGGTGGGGGTGAGTTTGGGAAATATTAGGGTTGGGGTAATTTTGAGTGTGTCATAAAATTCTACACCCTATGTTAAGTGTGTATGCCAATTTTCATATTTTTTTCTCCATTATTGCCAAAGATATTTATATTAGGGTTGGGTTACTCAGGGATAAGTTTCCATTCATTTTTTCATTTGTGGGCTTATTTCCACGCCACCTGATATATCAATTTTCCAAGTATTACTTAATTTATCCAAAATAAATAAAATTGCAAAATCTTAAAAATGTGTCTGTCATCTTCAAAGACTTTTTTTCATTGCTTGTCCGTAAACGTGTTCTAGCTTTTGCTATTCCTTTGTGGGCTAAGTTTATTTGCTTTTCTGGAAAATTGGTTTATAAAGAGGTAAAGCCGCGGCGCGTTCTTTTTAATGTGGTATCCCCCGCAGTATTTTTTTTATTTTCAAAATATAACTCTAAATGGTTCAAACCCGTATTTCGAAATCAAGAGGTTTTAAATTTTTTCCAAAAAAATTACAAGTCCGCAAATTCAAAACACGTTTTAATATACATATGCCAAATATCGAGTTTTTATTTTTATTCGTAAAGACGGAATAAAGATTTTTATATTTATGGAATTATCAATTTTTTTTAAACATTTTTTCCGCATAACTTTAAAAAAAAAAAAGTTGTTGAAATGAAATTTTAGGGTTATACGTGAAAAAATACGTAGAATTTGATTCCAAATTTAAAAATTCATTTTTACGAATTTTTCACGGTGTCGACCCCCCTATCCCCCCCTAGGGAAGGGGTGGGGATGGCTGATTTTGGGAAATTTGAAAATTATCATCCACCAATACATTTCCGTGAAAATTTTTTTTTTATCATCTTTGGAAGTATGCTAGACCCGAGACCCCTACATCAACCGGTAAGGGGATTATGGACGTGGAAAAAGGTCTCTGGGTCGCGGAGTGTTATTGTTTTTGGTTTGGAAGAAGGCAGGAAAAAGCTGAAATTTATATTGAAGTTGCTTCAACTCTAAAACTTATCCATGAAAATGTGTGAAGTATGAGGAATAAGATAAATGAAAAGGTAGAACGTGTCGCGGGACACACGGTAGGAACTTAAGTTCCTTTTAAGCAAAAATTATGTAACACATCTGACGTTATAGATAAACGATTTGCATATTCTTTGGTGGTTGAGTAGTAAGCATACCAGACTCTTACGCAGTAGACCCGGGTTCGATTCCCCGTGAGGAAGTTTTTTTTATTGTTAATTTTATTTTTAAATAATTCATGAGGGAGTCCGACTGGCAACATCTACTAATAACAGCATCGTATATTTAAAAAATGAAACCGTAGCATTATACAAATTGGACATTCAAGAACTGTACGTTTACCACAAAATTAGTGGAAACATAACATTGAATTGTAAAATGTTTAATTTGAAGTTATATTACAGTTTATAAAAATTTTTATTTTCTAGATTTTTTCTTAAGTGGGTCGTAGAAAAAATATGCTGTTCGACTCGTGTGGATTGTCCATATCGCACTTGAACGATTGAGCACTCCGCCTACGGCGTCGTGCTCAAACTTCGTCCTCGTGCGATATGGCCATCATATCCACGCTAGTTGCTCAAACTACAATTTCTTTCAAAATATGCCCTTTTACATTTAAAAACAACCTGCCAAATGACAAATCAATTTATCCATCCATTTTAAAGTTATCGAATTAAAACATTCAAGTTTTCAAAATTTCAACACCCTGTATTTCGAAAAGTAAATGTGCTAGACCCCTTAATCGCGCAAAAAAAATTATGGAAATAATAGTAAAAATGTATCCCAACAAATTCAAGTAGATCACCAGCACTGCGAATACCAGCTTTGCATAGAATTTCAATATAGCATCGGTGGTTCAGTGGTAGAATGCTCGCATTGCACGCGGGCGGCCCAGGTTCGAATCCGGGCAGGAGCATATTTATTATTATGAATCGCTGCTTCGTAAACGAGAGAGAGACTAAGGAGGCACAAGCACGCAAAAGCAAGGCACATAACGAAGCAATGTAACATAACGCAGCGTAACGTAACGCGTAACGGTCAGATGTTTTGCGTCGCGACCCCTGGTCGCTCAAACATAACCTGGCGTAAAGAACTAAAGTTCCAAAAATTCCTCGCGGGGAATAGAACCCGGGTTTACCGCGTGAGAGTCTGGTGTGCTTACTACTCAACCACCAAGGAATATGTAAATTGTTTATCTATAACGTCAGATGTATTACATAATTTTTTTTAAAAGGAACTAAAGTTCCTACCGTGTGTTCCGCGACACGTTCTACCTTTTTCGATTATTTGATTATTATCGATTAATCGATTATTTTAGATCATTAGATTAATCGATTATAAAAAAAAAATATATCGATTAATCAATCATCCGATTAAATTAATTGATCACCCGATTAATCGATTATTTTTCGATAGATCGATTATTTTGCCCACCCCTAATGTACACCACTGGATCAAAAATTGAAAAATGTTTTTTCTACACCCGCATAAATATTATCCATCTTTTCTACACCCATATGTATATTATCCATTTCCTGCACAGTTTAAAGAATGGAAATGTAGGCCTTATCGGTTAACTGAACGTATATTATATGATTTCATATACATCCTGGAACGTACTTATATGAAATCCACCAATCAGTATTCGCGTTTAGTACTCGTCACTCATCTTTTTTTCAATTTAAAGAAACGACAAAATAACTTGTCAAAAAAGTCTCTCTCAGAAGCACTGGATTGTGAATATTTATTTACAAAAATGAACAAATAAAATAGTCCGTATAAATTGATAACAAATACTAAAAATAGAATAGAATGGGTAATTAATGAGCTACCGATGGACATGTCCTTATAATAGATCTCGGTGGTTGAGTGGTAAACATGTCAGACTCTTACGCGGTATCTGTATCTGTAGAGTAGGGAGGGTGAGTGTGTAGGCTCACAGCACTTAGGCCACATGTGACCCATTGTACATCCTCCCGAGGAGTTGTCCTCCTAGGTCATTGTCCATCCTGTCCTTCTCAGGAAGGTGGACAGGTCACTGGGAGACATCTCCTTTATATCGGCAGGTGTAGGCCAAGACTCACCGAACACACACTCTCTTATTGACGATAACTCCGGACACTCGCATAAGACATGCCTGACAGTTTCATCTTCCTGTTCACACATCCTGCATAGAGGTGTGTCCACTAGCCCCATAGTATGGAGGTGTTTACTTAGTTGACAGTGACCAGTCAGAAATCCTACTGTTAAACGTAGGTTTTTCCTGGTCATCGCCAAATATTTCTTCGGCGCCAGCTTCCGAGGGTCGCCCAGGGTGATCCTGGCAAAACTGCATCCTTTGATTCCATCCCATCTCTCAAGGGATTGAGCATGGGTGTAACGTTTGGTTAGTTCCGCAATTGTCGAAGTCGTTAGGCCGTAGGTGTCACTGGGTCCTAGAATTTTCAGTCCAGCGGCTTCCCTGGCTAAAGAATCAGCAATGCGATTTCCTTTACTCCTGTCGTGCCCTTTAACCCACCTCAGGATAATGTTGTTATCTGCCGAGACGTCAGCTAAATCTTGGTGGCACTCTAGTACTAGCCTCGATATAACACGTTGTCTGTTCAAGGCTAATAGGGCTTGTCTACTATCAGTGCAGATTATTATGGTTTTGCCAGAAATTCCTCTTCTGGTTAGTTCTTTTGTGGCAATTGAGATACCAGCCAGTTCTGTTTGAACCACGCTGGTATTGTTTCCCATTCCCCACTTAATCTTGAGGCTCAGTGCTCTCGAGTAAACTCCACAGCCTGAGCCTTCTTTCATTTTTGAACCATCTGTATATATGCGTATTGCATTTGCAGCATCTGGCTCTGTGTTCTGTTTTATTTGAATTTTGTAGGGTTTGTTAAACAAAAACCTGGGTTCAATTGCATCGTTGGCTGCCTGCAGGAGAGGTAGCGCAGTGAGCGCTTCCTTCCATAGGCTCAACCTCAATTGGCCCATTCCTACTTCGGGGTTCACACCAGCCGTGCGCAATCGTACCATTGCCATTAACGCAACCTCCTTGACGTGTAGGTCCAGAGGGGTCAGACCAGTAATCAGTTCCATTGCTGCAGTTGGTGTTGTTTTCATGGCTCCTGTGATGTTCAAACAAGCCATTCGCTGTATTTGATATAATTTTTGGATGGCCGTTGCTTGTAGAACCTTCGGTCCCCATGCAATTGCTCCATACGTTAACATGGGTCTTATTATTGCAGTGTAGATCCAGGTGACCACACGGGGTGACAGACCCCATGTGCGTCCCACTGTCCTCCGACACTGCTCATAAGCCACATATGCTCTTTTTGCTCTGTTGTGTAGATGAGAGTTCCATGTTAGTTTCCTGTCGAGGGTAATACCAAGGTATTTCACCTCTTCCGAAAAGTTTAGTTTGCTTTTGAAGATTTCGGGAGGTTTCAAACCCGATAAACTTCTTTTCCTGGTGAAAAGGACCATCTCAGTCTTTCTGGGATTGATCGACAATGAGTGTTCCTTACACCATTTTTCAATTAATTTAAGCCCATCCTGCGCTCTATCGCACAGTGTGTTCACAAATTTGCCAGTCTGCAAGATAACTATGTCATCTGCGTATGCAATTGTGTAGAATCCATTGTTGTTGAGGTGATTAATCAGGGTGTCTAGGACTATGTTCCACAGAAGGGGTGATAAGACTCCTCCTTGTGGACATCCCCTCATGACCAGTCCTCTTACTGTGATGTCTTCTACATTGATACTTATTGCTCTACTAGAGAGCATCTTGAGTATCCATTCTCCTACTACCAGAGGTACATTCCTGGAGTTGAGTTGTTGGGTAATTGTTGGAAAGGTTGTTTTATCAAACGCTCCCTCGATATCTATGAATATACCCAGGGTGGATTCTTTGTTGTCCAATGATCTTTCGATTCTGCCAACCACTTGGTGAAGGGCCGAATCAGTGGACCTTCCCGGAGTATATGCATGCTGATTTGGATGAAGTGGGTTGTGAACTAGCACTTCATCTCTTATATACCGCTCGCATAGCCTCTCCATTGTTTTTAAAAAGAACGATGTGAGACTAATTGGTCGGAATGCTTTTGGTAAGGTGTAGTCCATCCTACCTGGTTTGGGTATAAATACCACTCGTACTTCTCTCCACTTACTGGGAATATACCTCAGAGCTAAAGAGGCTCTGAAAATTCCAACCAGGTGCGGCATAAGAGTATCCATTCCCCATTGAAGTAGGGCTGGTCTTATTCCGTCAGGTCCTGGTGACTTGAAGGGGGAAAAGCCCGATATGGCCCATCTTATCTTGTCCTCATCAATTAGTGCACTAGCATATTGCCAGTCATATTGTGAGGGTGTTGTTGATACTTTCGTCCAGTTTGACGTTCCAGGAAAGACAGAACCTGGGAAGTGAGTTTCCATAAGAATCTCAGCGCTCTCTTGAAGGTTGGCGGCCTTGTCGCCATTTTCCCTTGTCGGGATGCCGATACTCTTATGGGGGTCGTTTGAGAGTGCCTTCTGTAGCCTAGAAATTTGTGGGAAGTCTTCGACTGCCTCACAATAGGCTCTCCAGGCTTCTCTTTGCTTTTGTCTGCAGACTTTTTTGAACTCTTTGAGGTTGGCTTTATATACTCCCCAGTCCTCTTTGAGTTTTGTTCGTTTTGCCTTGTTAAAGGTCGTTCTCGCTGTCTTTCTGAGGTGTTCCAGTTCAGGGCACCACCAGGTATTGGTCGTGCCGCCTGTCTGAACCATCCTCATCGGACAGGATTCCTTATAGGCAATGTCTATTTTGTTTTGGATAGATACTGTGTACCTTTCCAGTTCCTCATTATTGCTGGGAGTCAGGACCTCTGTTTCCCGCAGAGCACCTATTAAGAGTCGATTGTAGAGAGCTACATCCGTCCTCTTCGGGTCACGGGATTTTACAGTGGTCCTGAGATCCTGGCTTACCGTATAGGTCAGCCAGCGGTGGTCTGACATAGAAATATGATCCGACACCTGCCAGTCCTGAATTTTGATTGATATTTTGGCTGTCGCCAGCGTAATATCTATTAATGTTTGGCTACGGGCGTTAATGAATGTCGGCTCCGTACCTCTGTTTAAGATTGTTAGATCTTTCTTAATTATATATTCATAAAGAGACTTACCTCGGGCGTTGATATCCTTGCTGCCCCAGCTCAAGTGGTGTGAGTTTGAGTCGCAACCCAATATCAGCTCCACTCTCTGGTTGAGGCAGTGATCCACTAGTACCTCCATCTCTTTAGTCGGTGGTAGGGTGGCTGCATCCGAAGGTAAGTACACCGATGCGAGTACCAACGCCGTATATTTGCCTCTTCTATCTGGACATTCCACTTTAACCGCAGTAAGGTCTGAGGTGCAGAATTGTGCCATCTGAGAGACTCTGTATTTCCTTGGGACGTAAACAGCTGTCCTAGGTTGTTGATTGCTTGGTAGGCTAAAAATTTGACCCGTTAGACTACTGAAACCAGTAATTTTGGTCTTTATTATCCAGGGCTCCTGGATCAAAGCTATTGCATCCTCCAATACATCAAGGTGGCGACATAGTGTTGCCGTTGCCGCCTTTTTGTGTTGGAGGTTGCATTGTATGATATTTACCTTTTCTACAACGTCCTTGCCCATGAGTAGGTTGCCTGGAGTTGGGTTCACTTTAGAGGTCCATCTGCTCCTCCGCTAGGGGAGAGACGACCTCGCTGTATTCGGGTGCCTCCTCCGCCAGGTCATCGAATGCTTCGACGTCCTTTTCGGGACCCATGGTGGCCTTGGGGTCAATATCCACTCTAGGTGGCTCGACTACCAAGGACCTCGGGTCTTCAGAGGTACCCCCTGCTTCCTTTCTCGTTACCCGGATAGTCAATGAGGTGAACGCATAGCTCATCCTCATCGACTTCTTCTTGAGGACAGCCATATCCTCGTCTCCGATTCCAAAGACGAAGAGGTGTCCTTCTGGGTTCACCTTCACCTCATGATGGAAAGTGCACCACCTTGCCACCGTCAGATCAGGGTTCTGCACCCTAAGCCGACCAAGCACCCTCTCTTTTTCACCGGATGTCGTCTTGTGGACGTCCTCCGGGATCCAGAGCGAGGCCTTGGTCAGCTTAGGGAGCCTATCCACACTAACGACCGCCAGTGATGCCTCCTCCCACGGCTTGAGGTTTTTTGTGGCTTTTTTCAGCCACTCTAGCGTCCCGTCGTCATCGCAGACCACTCTGATGATTTCACCGGAGTATGTCCACGACTTAAACGTGGGCGCTTTGCTATTGCTGCTGGAGGCGGAGAAGATGATCTTGTCCAGTTCCTCTAGCAGTTGATTTTTGATGATTCTTTCCCGTTCTGCGGTAACCTTACCGTACGGGTTGGTCTCATCTATGATAGCAACCTTGAGGTGTCTCAAGGCGGCATCCGCAAAGGTTTTGGAAGGCGCGGCGACATTTCTGTCGCTGCGCGGCTTCTTCAGCCTTCTTGGAGTCCCCTCCGTGGAGGTGCTTAAGTGAGGGCGCTTTCCTGCAGGGGCAGCCGGTTCCATGCCTTTATTCAAAGCGGAGCTCTTGGCGCCGGCCGCAGGAAGTGCCTTTGCTGTTGGAGGTGGAGTGGGGGAAGAGGGGGGTGCATTTGTAGTTGCTGCCACCCCTGATTCCTTCGCTCTCTTCCTCCTTTTGGCTTCGGCGCCGCAAATGCGCTTTCGCCTAGGCCTTTGTGTTGCATCACGAGGTGATCTTCCATGTCCAGCCTCATTCTGTGCAGTATTTTGGGGTGGACATTTCTGTTCATCCCCAGCTACTGCTTTTGATTGAGGTGAGCACTTCTGTCCAGCCTCGAGATTTGTTTTTTGAGTTTTTATTTTTTTCATGTGTGTTCCCACGAGTAGCAAGGGAAGGTTTGGTCACCTCTGGCAGAGCCCCGCATTACCAGAGGAAGGCTAATTACAATGGGGTTCCGCCCGGTTTCCCAAGGGGATCGTTCGTGACCGCATATCACCCTGCGGCCATTCAGCTGTCAGCACGATTCCTTACACCTTAGCTTGGGTAGGCTGGTCCGCGGTGGCATGTTTCGCAAAGGCTTTTGGGGAGGTTTAGCTCCCCTCACCCTACTTATTTCTGCCACTGACCAAGGGACCCAGTCAGGACTCAGTCCCTTGGCCGTTCCCCTATCCGCCACCTGGGGACGCGCCCGATAGATAGCCCAATCCACGGGACTCTTACGCGGTAGACTTAGGTTCGATTCCCCGTGAAACAACTTTTTTTTTAAATAATTATTCTGCTTGATATTGATAACAACAACAGGTAGACGCTTGAAATATTTCGTATTTTGCATATTTATTGTAGATAAAGGTACGATGCCTACCCTTCGTGCGGGAGCCGACTGGCAACATCTACTTATAACAGCATCGCATATTTAAAAAGGGAAACCGTAACATTGTACAAATTGTACATTTAAGACCTGTACGTTTATCACAAAAAAATTAGTGAAGACATAAAATTGAATTGGTACGATTATAAATAAAATTGTTGAACATTTTAAATTCCAAGTTATATTTATTTTACAGTATATTCAAATGTTTATTTTCTAGATTTTTTCTTGAAGGGATCGTAGAAAAAATATAATGTTCGAATCGTGTGGATTGTCCATATCCACACTAGTTGCACAAACTATACTATTCTGCACAGTTTACAAAATGAAAATGTAGGCCATCAGTTAACTAAACGGATATAATTTCATATACATCCTAGAACGTACATGAAATCCACCAATCAGCATTCGAGTTGAGTATCCGTCATTCATCTTTTCTCAATTTAAAAGAAACTTCAAAATAACTTGTCAAAGTTTCTCATAGAAGCGTACTGGATCAAGAATATTCATTTACAAAGATAAACTTGAAAGAAATAATCCGTACAAATAACCAACAAATAATACTTAAAACAGAATAAAATGGGTATTTGAGGAGACCTCAGATTTTATAAAATTATGTAATAGGTACATCTGACGTTATAGATAAACAATTTTCATATCTCTCAGTGGTTGAGTAGTAAGCAATCCAGACTCTCAGGCCGTAGACCCGGGTTCGATTCCCGTGAAAAAGTTTTTTTTTAATTGTTACTTTTATTTCAAAAAATAATTATTCTGCTTGATAATAATAACAACAACAGGTAGACGTTTGAAATATTTAGCAGAATATTCATTATTATAGATAGTGGTACGGAACCTTTCATGAGGGAGTCCGACTGGCAACATCTACTTAGAACAGCATCGTATATTTAAAAAATGAAACCGTAGCATTATACAAATTTCAAGAACTGTACCTTTACCACAAAATTAGTGGAAACATAAAATTGAATTGTAAAATTTTTAATTTGAAGTTAGGTATATTACAGTTTATAGAAATTTTTATTTTCTAGATTTTTTCTTAGGTGGATCGTAGAAAAAATATGCTGCTCGACTCGTGTGAATTGTCTATATCGCACTTGAACGATTGAGAACTCCGCCTACGGCGTCGTGCTCAAACTTCGTCCTCGTGCGACATGGCCATCATATCCACACTAGTTGCACAAACTACAATTTCTTTCAAAATATGCCCTTTTACATTTAAAAACAACCTGCCAAATGACAAATCAATTTATTCATCCATTTTAAAGTTATCGAATTAAAACATTCAAGCTTTCAAAATTTCAACACCCTGTATTTCGAAAAGTAAATGTGCTAGACCCCTCAATCGCGCAAAACAAATTATGGAAATAATAGTAAAAATTTATCCGAACAAATTCAAGTAG
>CAJUYI010005649.1:0-15245 GCA_910591695.1 Galerucella pusilla
GTAGCCTATATGGATATACAAACTACTAAGGTGACAAACATTTCAAACTTCCTACCGTTTTGCCATAAACCTCCGTCCCGTTAGTCGTGATTCACCCTGTATAATATATTATATTATGATAAATAAAGTATGAATACCTACCGATATTCCACGTTGAAAGTTGATTGCAGTGTAATTTTTGTGATTATTTTTTTCACTTGTCAAAATCTGACATTTTGGTGGTTTTAACCAATAGCAATACATTATTCTAGCCAATCATTCGGTATTATACTGATAATTCTGCTTCCTCATCGATAAAACCTTGTTTACATCGAAACGTCAAAATTTTACTTTGAATTTGTCATTATTGACAACTGAAAGTGCTTCGAAGTTTATTGAAAAATGAACACAAACCGATTGAGTGCCATCACCCAAGAGAATATTAAACACTGAGGTAATACAAAATTTTAAATTTATGAAAAAAATAATCTTCCCAAATACAACTCGCTCTTCAAATTTTATCACATAATTTTTTATTTTCATCACTCAAACTTGTTCATTTGAGACAAAAACATTCAAACAAACCGAATTTAGATAAAATCCCTCGTCCTAACGGATTCGTGATTTTATCAATCGGTTTGTTTTCATATTCTTGCCAAATAAACAAGTTTTCGTGAAAAAGAAAAAATTATCGATAAAATTTGAAGCACTCGTGGTATTATTTTTTGACGTTTCTTAAAACCAATGAATTGCTTCTTTATTTGTCACAAGGGTGAGTTTCAACCAATTATGTTATCATTATAGTGGGAATAAATTTCTTGTGATTATTATCAAAGGTAATACCACGAGTGCTTCGAATTATATCGATATTTTTTTCTTTTTCACGAAAACTTGTTTATTTGGCAAAAATATGAAAACAAACCGATTGATAAAACCACGAGTCTGTTAGGACGAGGGATTTTATCTAAATTCGGTTTGTTTGAATGTTTTTGCCTCAAATAAACAAGTTTGAGTGATGAAAATAGAAAATTATGTGATAAAATTTGAAGAGCGAGTTGTATTTGGGAAGATTATTTTTTTCAACAATTTAAAATGCATTTAAATGTATTAAATGTTCAATATTCTCTTCGGTGAGGGCACTGAATTGGTTTGTGTTCATTTTTCGATGAGCTTCGAACCCATTTTTGGTGACAATAATGACATATTTAAAATAAAATTTTGACGTTTCAATGTAAACAAGGTATTATCGATGAGGAAGCAGAATTATCAGTATAATACCGAATGATTGGCTATTGGTCAAAACCACCAAAATGTCACGCTATTTTTTTTATTGGTACTTTGCGTTGTCATGGAAATGAGAAAACCATAAACTAATTTGTATTTTGATGGAAGTTCAACCTTATTGATTTCTGTGGATGTCAATAGTATTAATTTAAATACCATTTCCTAAGATTTGAAGAATCGAAATATTAATATTTCAAACAATACCAGCGGCACTTTCCATTTTAATTTATAAATTCGACATTGTTAAATACTGTTCGAATAAAAGTTTTGACGTTACAAACTACTCCTGTCAGATCAATAATAGAAAAATTGTCATTTAGACATGATTTAGACCATAGATTTAGACTTAATTTCTCGAGTTGTTGATGTTGCCACGGTAACTTTAAAACACGCGCGTTTTATAAAGTTCGATTTAAACACGCTGAGGCGTGCTTTAAATGGGTAAAATGGTTCTCCAACTCACTATTTTTATAAACAAAAGGGGCTGAGGTGTGGTGAAATTTCTGGGATCATTTAAAAAACAATATGCAATCAAAAGTGTGCAGGACTTCAAACTAATAAAGCCGATATCAAGAAGTATAATTTCAATTTATATAAATCAAGTTTCATTTGCAACGAGCTTAAATGCATCGCTGAAGAAAAAATTCTATTCTGTAAATCTATACCTTATCTGATATTAGGCCACAGTGTATAAAGAAGATTTATTTTAACTGTGTCGTTCGCTAAAAAAACTACCTACAAAATAAATGTCTCACTCACTAAGTAGAACATTCTTTAACGATGATAATAAATTACATAACCTCGCAAAATTCTGTGGTATGTAAAGTACCACTCAAACAAAAATGGGATATGTTATAAAGGATATCTTTCGGTACTTTAACTTGCTAAAACAAAACTTTCACAGACAATAATGCAAGAGATTTATAACATGAAGTAATGGCAACATTTTTGCAATTTTTTCTTCTTATTATAATTAGGTAGTTATGCTTGAATATAAAACGTGTACAATTTGTAGCAATATAATTATGTATAAGTTTGATTGGTATAATCATAAACCATTGATTAACAGATTTTTAATTAATTTTGGAAAGTTACGTTATTTTGGTAATATAGTCATTTCCTCTCAAGATTTGTCCGCTATACTAATAGTGATATAACTTTGTCGCTTCTCTACGAAATGTTAAATATGTTGTACATTATTTTTTCGCTCATGCTTTTATATGTTTTCGTGCATACAAGGTGTCCAACAACTCTCCAGTCAAAATTGAACTGCAGATACCTACTTGATTTTATGACCAACCTAATCTGCCTCTATAAATATCTTCTGTATGTTTTTTTGTTATTTTTTTGTGTAATGAAACCACAATCTTTTTTTCATTTTCAATTCAACGTTTCGGTAGCGTTCCAGCTACCGTTATCAAGAATAATTGAGTTTGTATGAAACTTTTGACAATACGAAAAAATTCTGTCAGTATAGGTAAAATTATAGTCTTTATTGTAGCCAAGGAGAGTTATATGTTATTAGATTTTCCACTTCGTACATAAATACATCAATTTAAAAATTTGTGTAAGTCCATAAAAAAATCCTCAATAAAAAGAATTGAAAACAGCCATAATCCTTTCTTTTACTGGAGTTACCTGGAATGTCTAGTGGTTTTTGGAAGTTTCT
The DNA here is from genome assembly GCA_910591695.1 of Galerucella pusilla. Lineage (NCBI taxonomy): Eukaryota > Metazoa > Arthropoda > Insecta > Coleoptera > Chrysomelidae > Galerucella > Galerucella pusilla. The sequence goes on from CAJUYI010005649.1 coordinate 2,933, forward strand.
TGATAAAAAATCATGATTTGTCTATATCTAAATCTATATCTATATCTATATCGTTCTCCAGATTTTTTTCAAATGAAGAGCATACAACCAACACAGTTTATACAAAAAAGATGTCACAGTTCACAATAATTTTACGAAAAAAATTAATCAATAGATTTATCTGAATAAAATATCTATAAAATATTGAAAATTTCTGAGCTTAGTTCTCATATTAATAAGTTTCTATTAGAATTCAACAATATCACCATCAACTCCAACTGAAAAGAAAAAACGCAAACAAAATATATACCAAAAAGGTAGAACGTGTCGCAGGACACACGGTAGGAACTTAAGTTCCTTTTAAGCAAAAATTATGTAATACATCTGACGTTATAGATAAACGATTTGCATATTCTTTGGTGGTTGAGTAGTAAGCATACCAGACTCTCACGCAGTAGACCCGGGCTCGATTCCCCGTGAGGAAGTTTTTTTTTATTGTAAATTAAATTTTTAAATAATTATTCTGCTTGTTATTAATAACGACAACAGGTAGACGTTTGAAATATTTAGCAGAATATTTATTATTATAGATAATGGTACGGTACCCTTCATGAGGGAGTCCGACTGGCAACATCTACTTATAACAGCATCGTATATTTAAAAAAGGAAACCGTAGCACTATACAAATTGGACATTCAAGAACTGTACGATTACCACAAAATTAGTGGAAACATAAAATTGAATTGTTAAATTTTTAATATGAAGTTATATTACAGTTTATAGAAATTTTTATTTTCTAGATGGGTCGTAGAAAAGATATGCTGTTCGACTCGTGTGGATCGTCCATATCGCACTTGGACGATTGAGCACTCCACCTAGGGCGTCGTGCTCAAACTTTGTCATCGTGCGATACGGCCATCATATCCACACTAGTTGCACAAACTACAATTTCTTTCAAAATATGCCCTTTTACATTTGAAAACAACCTGCCAAATGTCAAATCAATTTATCCATCCATTTTAAAGTTATCGAATTGAAACAATCAAGTTTTCAAAATTTCAACACCCTGTATTTCGAAAAGTAAATGTGCTAGACCCCTTAATCGCGCAAAAAAAATTATGGAAATAATAGTAAAAATATATCCGAACAAATTCAAGTAGATCACCAGCACTACGAATACCAGCTTTGCATAGAATTTCAATATAGCATCGGTGGTTCACTCGTGGAATGCTCGCATTGCACGCGGGCGGCCCGGGATCGAATCCCGGCAGGAGCATATTATTATGAATCGCTGCTTCAAAAACGAGAGAGAGAGACTAAGGAGGCACAAGCACGCAAGCAAGGCACATAACGAAGCAATGTAACATAACGTAGCGTAACGTAACGCGTAACGGTCAGATCTTTTGCGTCGCGACCCCTGGTCGCTCAAACATAACCTGGCGTAAAGAACTAAAGTTCCAACAACCTTTGTCCACGACTATTTGATAATTTTAACATTTTTCGTGTGCTCCTTTAAGTATAATGACGTACATTATTCACCAGTGGATAATAGGTGTGGATAATGAAAAGGTCACATAACACGTAATTATATTGAAGATCATTCATACAAACGACACAATATATTGAATAAAAATTTTCAGCGCGATCCGGATTCGAACCCATGCCTAAAATTCCGCGCTTTACCAAGTCAGAACCGTGAACCATTTATATAATTAAATTTTATAATTAAATACATAAATTTCAAGATGTCCAGTAAATAACAAACTATAAAATGCGAATGAAATGAAAACGACAAACCAACACAAGAAATTCTGATAAAATTGTCTGGCAACCCCGGACACGGCAGCCAACTTTTGGACCGTAACTTCCCCCGATATATGATTAATTATTCCATTCACACTTTGGATATTTAAATTTTGTTCAGTGGATGCAATTGTTACTACAAATGTCAAAATTGCAAACTTATCGTAATGAACATAATAGTATCAAGATGTTGTATATATATGGAGTAGATCGTTTTATCAGTTTTTTGTCTAGTCTGTCTGATATATGTCAAAAGCAAAAGTGACGTTTCAAATAATTTATTGCTAATCGCAAGAATTTCAATAACTATACTGATGTTTGATTGATATTACTAGAAAATTTAATATGGAAAATGTATCAAACAGTGAATTGAATACTTATTAAATATATAATTTGTTCAATAACAATAAAAGTAATAAGCTTTATAAATGTAATAAACCATAGTGTTTTATTTGACAAAAAAATTTATTCTTAAACAGGTAACTCATAGTCGTGGTCAAAATATAGTATTCTACTCGCATATAATGGCTATTATATGCTTGTTGAATAATACACTATTTTCTACTTCCATCACTAAAATCGCATCTAAAACACGGGTTTGACATTCGCAAAACGTCACTTTAAACTCTAGTGTTTAAAGTGCGAAAAGTCACATCTCGTTTACCTTTGGTTTCTCAAATGTCACATCAATTGTATCTTCTGTAATTTATATTTAATATTCCGTGATAATTTTGTAGTTCTGTGTCATTTGATTTTCCAATGACACGTCAGTCATCGTCTGTCATATTGTGAATATAATAAATAATATAATGTAATATAATTATTATAATTTTTCCTGCGGGCGTAGAAAAAGTATAGTAAGCACCTAGTGTCAAAAACATCTTTAGTAACACGTTTCATAAGGCTCTCGTTACCAAAGTAACGTTTTTGATACTTGGTACTGAATATACTATTTCCCTTAATTTATTCTTATATCGGTAATTATAATATAATCGTTTTTGACGATGAAAAATTCGAATATATTATTTTTCTAAAACCCTTTACGTTGAAGTTATGAGAAATTCTCTTGTCTCCAGTTTTCTTTGTCGTTTATAAAGTTTTGACGACTTTAAATTCATTAATTAAGAAATATTATACCTATAGTTTGGAAAGTTTATCTGAAGCTATACGGGATCGGTAAGAGGCGAGGAAAAACAGGGCGCCTATCTGTCAAACGTACAAATGGCGTACGGTACCTATTTTACCAAGTCAAACTGAAAATACAAAGGTATAACGCCACTGGATAAATCAATATCAGTCAACTGACGAAGTGAGAGGGAAGATCTCACGCACGCGCTTGCCAATAAGAAGTCAGCTGGTCGATACAAATCACCAATTATGTAATTCGAGGGTGTGGTCATTATGGTTTTCGTACAACGCTGCCAGAGCTTAAAAAGCCCATAACATATTTGGAAAAGTGTTCATCTTTAAATATTTATAAATTGAAAAAATAATGTTAATAGAATAAATCCAAGGAAACAAGCACATTATAAAATTAACGTTTAATCATATTTTTAATATTGTTGATAATAAAAAGACCCTTTTCTAATTATTATCACTACATAGTAAGCACTTCAGTTTTTTCATAGTTAAATGTGGCAATGTCGAATGTTTTGACTGCATTCCTTTCACGGTTTCAGATAAACTTGCCAAAGTATACGTATAATATTATTGGCTAGCCTAGTTTGACGTTTACTCTTTACTCGCTAATTGTTTAGACCTGTCAGTTTCCACTGAAAACATTGTTAGTTTTTAAGTTATCATGATTTCCGATTCGAAAAATTAATTAAATATTTCAAAACACTCTACCAGAAATAGTAAATCAAGCTGAAGAAACTTTTTAGAATTCATTACCATTAAAATCTAAAAAGAGTCACGAATAAAATGATTTACACAAAAATTTGAAAATTCCTACTTGTATAAATAAAAATAGTACAAATATAATAACATTAAAAACTTATAGATATTGTTATTACCTGAATTACGTCGAAACTATGCATGTTCACTATTCAATTCACTAACACAAAATATACAAATATCTTGGTTCTTTTAAAAACATCAATAATGTTTGACAGAGTTTTTTTCTAGACAAAAAACACTGGTTGCTTGCATGTTTACTTGATTCTTATTGGCGCTAGATAAGTGAGTCGATATATTGACATATTTACTCACTAGATAGAAGATTCAATTGTTGCGATCGATATTTAAATATACGAGGAGCAGTAGAAATTTTTTGAGTTTTATACAGGGATGGTTTTAATTGAAATGTTAATGGCATAAAATAATTATTAAGTATGGTACGTTTTAATTAATTTGGACATTATTATGATGAAATATTTTACGTAAAAATAATAAGGAACAGATTGATGTTTCCAATGAAATTGTTTTTATTATTAAGGAAAAATGCATTATGGGATTGTAAAATTATCTGTTGCCTGAATGATGGCAACTTCAATTAGCCAATGAGCTTTATTATTAGTAAATGCTAAGATATACGTAATTTTCATAATATTAAATGAAATTATTGAACTAGAAGAAATTAGAGATCCTTAGAAATACCTACTAAAACCAATTCAAAATGAAGTCTCGTCCGATGTCTGTCAACTTAGATCTTTCAAACTACTCAACGGATTTTGATGCAGTTTTCAGCAAAATATAGAGTGACTCAAGAGGAAGATTTATATGTATAAATATCGTCCCGCCCCGGCTTCGCACGGGTGCTATGTATTATATTATAATATGTAACATTAACGGCTGGACCGATTTTGTTGAAATTTTTTGTGATTTGGAGTAAGTAACTGGGTGGTTTAGATTAACGATTAGTCCCGGAAGTTGGCGTTGCACTTAAATTCACAACTCCTAAATGGATCGGCCGATTTTATTGCATTCAGCATAGGAAAGAGACGGTAATTTCAAAAAATGGGTAAAAAATGTGGAAAGTCGAATTTTCATGAAATACATACCTTTTATAAAAAGATTAATAATATTATACTGTCTGATTTTGTGATATTTTTCAATCAAAATGCAATTGGTTGAAATTTGCTTAGAAACTTAACAATACCATTTGTTAAGGGTTTCTCAAAAAGAATTAAGAGAATTGGTAATCAATTCAATATTCTAACTATTTCAAATCTAGCACTACTTTGAGATCTATAAAAATACTAACACCAAACTAAACCAAAAAGTGGGAAACAATCTTAAAAAACTGCATATCCTGTGAATGCGACAAATTTTATTTAGGTGAAACATCTAGATCATTGAAAATCCGAATAAATGAACACAAAATAGTTATTTATGATACAAGTGCGTGAAGTTATACTTTTGCGCACGACTTGCGAAACTGCAAGGCACGAACGTATCCTGTGCCTTTTTCGCAACGAGTGCGCAAAAGTACTTCACGCACAAGTGTCGTACAAAACTTTATCTACGACTCCATGAAGATAAAATAAAAAAATGTGCTCTGAAGAGGTTAAAAAACATAAAAATAAATTTTCTATAAACAAATATACAGTGCTTTTCAGATAAAAGTATCCACCTTTTCAACGTATGTATAATGTATGATTTGACACATTTTTTTTTATTCGTAAATGACAAATTTTAAAGGTGGTCGTAGATAAAGTATATTAGAGATAGGGAGTCCTTCAAATCAGTTATATTCAAATATACTTGGGAAGAGGGGCATCGTATTCAATGAAAGTGCGTTAATATAACTAGATGCGGATAAATGTGTAGCTTTTTTACCTTGAAATTTAAATACTTTTTTTCAATTGATGTGATAAAGCTTATGATAATTATATTTTTTTAACGGTATAGGCCATTAATAATACAAATAACGAATAAATAACATAGGCGTGATTGGAAAAATTATAATCTTTTCCAATTGAAATATTTCTGTAGATTTATTATTATTAGAACATATAGAACATTATAGTTTATCTATATATACAAGGCTACTGTTCCAGATTCTGTAAATTAGCATATTATCTCATGTTGTCACGTTTTTAAAGGTAGAGCTGTTAAATGTCCATTCAAATTTTATAGTGGGTAGAAAAAGTGGTCTTATTGTGAAACTAATTGAAAATATGTTAGCACATATTTTATTTGTTTGGTTGTCGCTATTAAAAAAATATTGATTTGTTATTATACATTTGATAGTTACTCAACTAACGTGCTTGGGAAATAGAATTTTTCGCATGAGCACTTTGTCAGCTGCATTTGAAGCGAATGCGAAAGAGTTAGGTACCTACAATTTTTTCAGTAACAATTTAAAATAAGAATAAAATTTAAATATAGATGGATTTAATTAATAGTAGATATATTACACACCGAGGTGGGAAGAGTTTCATTGCTGTCGAGAGATTAGTTAGCTATTATCTCGATACAGGAATGAAACTTCCTACCGAGGTTTGTATACTATTTTATTTACAACCATCATATCCCGATCAAAATTAATAAATCTTTTTTTTTATGCTAGTCGCATCAACCATGTACGTTTTACAGTTTGTGGATTAGTTGTATTTCGGTGAGGTACTTAACTAAAGAGTTTACTTTACAGTCATTTCCTAATAGAATTTTAAGGTTCTGAGGAAGATTATTATTTTGTCTTTGCAGTTTGTACTTAGGGCAGTCAATTAGAAAATGTTTCACTGTTATTTCACATCTGCACAGATCACATTTGAGTGGTTCCGTTTTCTCGAACAGGTACTGATGGGTTAATCTGGTGTGACCTATTCTTAGTCTTGTTAGTAAAACTTGGTGAGGGCGTCTTGCAGGTATCATTTTCCACGGTTTCACTTCGGTTTTAATTTCACGCAACTTCACTTTAGATTCTCGCCACTGACTCTGCCACGCACTAAGCACTTTTTCCTCCACATGGATTTTTATGTCATTTATCGTCACTTCTTGCACTGTTTTTGCACTATCACTTTCAATGGCCTCTTTTGCTTGCTGGTCTGCTTCTTCGTTTCCCAGGATTCCGATGTGAGATGGGATCCACATAAATTGTACGTCTTTGTCAGTTGTATATAGCTCATCTAGTGTTGCTTTTATGGATAGAGAAATAGGATGAGTATCATACATTTTTTTGATAGACTCAAGTGAACTGAGGGAATCGGTTAAGAAATTTGGAGAAGTTTAAACTTTTGGCATGTGTTACAGCTTGTAATAGTGCGTACATTTCTCCTGTGTATACAGTGCTGTGGGGTGAAAGTTTAAAAGTTAATTTTGTGTCAGGAGTAATAACTGGAGCTGCTACTCCATTTGAAGTTTTTGAGGCATCAGTATACATTTGATAGTATTCTTGATACAGATTTATTTGTGTGTAAAAAGCTAGTTTTATGATGACAGAGGGCGTTTCATTTTTTTATGAATGATCAGGGATTTACCTATACAAGGATGATTGAGTAGCCATGGTGGTGATATGACACTATTTCTGAATGTTGGAGGATTTTCAATGTGGAAGTCAGAGGAGTATTTCCGTAATCTCTCATAGAAAGGTGGGTCTGATCTTTTTTGTTTCTGAAATAGGTTGGGATATTTACTAGTATGTACATTTTCATAGACTGGATGTTCAACTTTTCCTAGGATAGAAGTAGAATAAGCAAGAGTTTGCATCTGTCTTCTGAGTGATAGTGAAGGTTCACTTAATTCAGCATACAAGCTTTCAATTAGCGAGGTTCGGAACGCACCTGATATAATTCTCAGTGTCCAGGTTTTTTAATATGTGATTTTTGGTAGAGGCATACACAATGGATCCATAATTTATTTTCGTTCTTATAAGGTTTTTGCATAAAAGGTGTAATGTCTTTTGGTCTGAGCCCCAGCTTCAGTTTGAAAGTATAGTACTAGAGTTTTTATGTGTTCATTCCAGTTTAATTTAGTATCAAAAATCATGCCTAAGAATTTTGCATGATTGAAAAATTGTAGTTGTTGATCGTGGAGACTGAGATGAGGGGTTTGGTAGACAGAAGTTTTAGAAAAAAGTAGGCATTTTGTTTTTGAGGGAGAAAAGCGGAAGCTTGACTCTTTTGACCAGAGTTCAAAATTTATGAGTTGATTTTGCATTAGTTTCTGCATAGTTTGGATGTTTCGTCCCTTAATAAATCTTTGCTTCGTTCTGAACACACCTAAAATATTACATTTGACAACTACTGTCACCAATATTTAAATAAATGTCTGATAAAGTCGGATGGATATTAAGTTCGCGAATAATAAATCAAGAAAAATGTCCTCCGATGAAGAATTGATGGATAGTATATCCCTCCAGAAATAGGTATTATAATATTTATCAATGCGTTATATTTTTGAATAAAAAAATATTCATCTAAAATAGATTAACGATCACATTATTTTAGACTGTGGGTGTGAGGGTGGGAAGTGATCGATGAGGGTGGTGAGTCAGGGCAGGAAGTAGAGGTGTGTAATATGACTCTTTCTAACCTTTAATGTTTTTTTTATTAAACTGAAGGAAAACGTTCCAAAAGTTCTGCAAATTTGACAGATCTATGGGAAAAATGTACCGAACGATTGTATGAATTTGCAACCTCTTACGTTGACCGGAACATGTTTATTTATAATTTTTTTTAATTCGTGGTAATTTTTTCGAGCAAGGCGGTCTCGGGAAAATTACAAAAGTTTTGAAACTTGGTTGCAAACTTTGAAAACATCTATTCTGATGCATTTACAAATTTGCAACCTCATACGCGATCCGGAACTTTATGCAATTTGCAAAAATGTAATTTTATTATTTTTTCACCTTCAAGAAAATTTCAAAAGTTCCGGATCGCGTATGAGGTTGCAAATTTGTAAATGCATCAGAATAGATGTTTTCAAAGTTTGCAACTAAGTTTCAAAACTTTTGTAATTATTCCGAGACCGCCTTGCTCGAAAAAATGACCACGAATTAAAAAAACTTATTAATAAACATGTTCCGGTCAACGTAAAAGGTTGCAAATTTATACAATCGTTCGGTACATTTATCCGATAGATCTGTCAAATTTGCAGAACTTTTGGAACGTTTTCCTTCAGTTTAATAAAAAAAAACATTAATTTTTAATAACAAACAATGTTCCGTACACTTAGATTGGTTGCAAATTTAATACGTGATATGAAATATTATATCGAAAACTTCCCCAAGTTTGCAGAACTTTTGGAATTTTTTTCACGACCATACAGCAAAAATTAATTTAATTGCAATTTTAACAATGTTCCGGACTTCGCACAAGGTTGCAAAATGAGATTTATTGTCGTCTCAATGTACCATTCACTTGACCAAAGTTTGAAAACTTTTGGAATTATTGTTAAATTTTCGATTTCGAATGTCACTGTCAGGTCACAAACAGGTATTACTACAGCAGGCAAGACCTACACGTTGTCCAATAGGCCTGTGTATGAAACACTTTCTTTATAATACCGGTTTTTTCCGAATTTCTAATCCACTCTACTCGTTTGTATACATATTCGAGCTCGGCAAAAGTGCAGATTTCACCAAACGATTTCTGTAAAGCACACGTTATCATAATTATAAATGGTTATTTAAGTTGTTGTTTTGACTAAGTAATCCTATTTTAATAAGGTAATAGTTTTTTTCAATGACACGATACGATTCAGCGTGAAAGTGGAACACTTAATATTTTTAAAAATGTACAATTTGTTGTGGTTGAATTGAAAATGGAGTTTGGGTATCAAGAGATATATTCAAAGAATCGCAGTTTTCGATTTCCCATAAGAAAAACACAAGAAAAAAAGTGTTTTTTCTTTTAAATTCCTATTACTAATAAATGGTAAATTAGATTGCAATGCACATCACAGAATTTAGTAGAGAATTGAACGCTCTACAAAAAAGGTTTGAAGTAATTTTTCGATAAATCAACTCAGTCGAAAGGTATTCAAGGTCAAAGTTAATTTAATTCTCAATTTTTTTTAATCTTCCTACATTTATAAGTTCAAAGGCTTCAAAAGGAACTGTTCATAATTACAAAAAAAAAGGTAACTTTTACCTTTTGCCCTCATAAATATCTATAATTTCATTGAAGAAATACTTTTAAATAAAGAAAGCTGAAATACCATCAAAACATTTCAAGTGATGCTGCAATAATTTCAAATAGATTAATAAAATGGTTCACATAATATTATATCACAGCTTCAGATATGTTTATCAATTTTTATTCGCTATTAAATTAGACATTTATTTTTATTGTCGATTACTTTCAACTTGAAAATTTTATATTCATATTAAATGATTATTTTCTCTCACTAACTTAATGATAATGACGCAATTTTTTCCTCTATACGGCAAGCCATTAGAATTAGAAATCTAGAACAAAACAATACTTTTAAATACAGGGTGTAGTTGAATACAATGTACAAATGCACAAAGTGTTATGAGAAAAAGTGGAATTTGGGTTGGTGAAGCTGTATTCTTGTTTTATCCACTTTCCAATACAACTATACAATAAATAACTATTAAATTGTCAGTCTGCACTTATGCCTTGTCCGTTCCAAAAACGTTCGAGAAGTTGTAATAGACCATTCATTTCTATTACGTTCCTAAGTTGTGCTTTTAATAATACGTAATAGCATTCAGTTACATCCACATTCCATTTATAATATCTCAACTAATCGAGTTAAGTGTACTTACCTTGATTTGTTTTTCTGATGATAAATAGTATATTATACACCAAGGTGGTAAATACTTTTATCATTGACCGAGCGGAATAAGGTGCAAGGTTTTTAAATGTCTTCAACACCATGGTGTATATACAATTTTTTCAACTACTAGCCAAATTTAAGACAAAAATTAAAATTAATTCACAATCGCACCACAATAAGCTTTTACCCCGTCGTCTGACTGACAAGTACACTGTCAGTTTTGGATATATTATGAACTTACTCGTTATGTCATCATTATGTCATCATTTTTGGTTGAGCGCGAATTTCAAACTAATAACATTTTTATTTAAATAATTTTATCTTGATAGGTAATTTTATGCAGCACATATGTTAAAGACAATCTCCTGAGTACAAAAAATTATGTTGCACAAGTTTTTGTTGAACTACTATCCCTGAATTCTCAAAATATTTGGATTTGTCCATTATTGACCTAGGTTGATAATAGATAATTATTAACCACTGAGAGAAATTCAACTTCTCAGTTGGCTAGAAGAAGCATATATCTACCGTTTCTTTTCAATGGTATAAATAAGAAAAACTAAGAAAAGTTACTTAAGAGGACGATTATATTATTTGGCTTCTTCATACTGTATACAAAGAGGTCCTTAAGTAATTGTATGGGACACAATAGAGAGTTATTGGAACTTTCATAAGGTCAAGAAGTAATAGTGTTGCCCTTATAATTACATATACGCATGCGCATTTGATGTTTTAAATAAGGGAATCATTAGGGTTAGTGCTTGTCCTTATTAGAGAGTTATTGGAACTTTTATAAGGCCAAGCAGTAATAGTGCTGCCCTTATAGTGACATATACGCTTGCGCATTTGATGTTTTAAATAAGGGAAACAATATTAAGGTTAGTGCTTGTCCTTATTTGTGCGCGGTTACTGCAGTGCACTATCCCGACTTTATTTCATGTTTCATATTTATATGTCACAATGTGTAGGTAATCTGTGTCATCTGTGACACCTACCTTAATATAATGTCATTCTAGAGTTTCATATTTCAATAACCAAATTTTAAGTCTGTTTCAAGTCGAGCACTATTTATTTAAGGTCATCACAATTACTGCAAGGCAGTAAATTCGTGTTTCCAATAACTCTCTATTGTGCGCGATTACTGCAGTGCACTATCCCGACTTTATTTTATGTTTCATATTTATATGTCACAATATTTGTAGGTGATCTGTGTCATCTGTGACACAACTTGACAATAACTCCAAATTTTAAGTCTATTTTAAAGTCGAGCACTATTCATTTAAGGTCATCACAATTACTGCAAGGCAGTAAATTCGTGTTTCCAATAACTCTCAAATGAAAAGTATTTGAAACCATTACCCATATCAAATGTTAATAGGTAAAAATATTTCCTTTGCCAACCTTTTTAAACCACCAAAATGTTTATTAAAAGCTATAACTGGGAGTTGGGTCACTCTATAGGTACAATTATTCACGGATCACCCTGTATTTTATTTCCCTGATTGTTAAAAATATTATGTCTCCAATAATTCTAATTCTAATTTTATTTTATTCTCTTATAGGAACAAATGCGATCTTCATTGCTTATACTACTTTTGATCAAGACTGTGGTGTCTTTGCAAAAACTTCAAGAGCATTTTGCATGGAATGTTTTAGACTATAACTTTCCCAATGAAGCTATCCGGACAAATGCTTTACTTACAGGAAGATTTCAGCCACAAAATAATTTACCCGTAGGGATTGAAATATGGGAAGACAAAATGTTTATTTCAGTGCCCAGATGGAAAGAAGGTAAGAATTTTTGTCCACGACCACCTAATAATAAGTCAATATTTTACCTCCT
>CAJUYI010005651.1:0-15244 GCA_910591695.1 Galerucella pusilla
AACCGGACGCAACTAATCGCGGCAAACGACGTCTCGTTTGAAAGGCCCTAACTTCCAGTGTATACAAAAAATAATTAAAAAATTCCAACTACCCCCGTTCATCCCCCTCGCAGCACCCCTCGTACTAAAAGTTAACCAATCATAGCATACGACGTCTCGTCTAAAAGGCCTTAACGTCTAGTGTTTATATAAAATAAAAAATTATTTGAGACGTAGTTTGATTAGTTAACTTTGAGGGGTGCTGCGTGGGGGATGAAAGGGGGTAGAATTTATTTTTAAAAAAAGGCTATTCCAACAATATTCCTTTCATCAAATACTGCAATGCCTAAAGACTTTCAGACCAATGATTTATTGGAAAAGAATTTTGTTCGCTACTTTTGTGGTTATTTAATTGAAACATGTTCGGAAATTCAGATGTGAGACGTATTCACAAGCGTATCAGAATTTAGACAATTCGTCTTTATACTGTTACCTGAAAATACGAATAAGGATACTTCTGGAAACTTGAATATACCGCATGAAAATTTTGTACAATACATCTCATTATTAGAAACATTATTCCAAATGACTTTTGAGGAAGTTGCTACGGAAGATAATATTGTTGAATCACTCATAAATATTAGTCAAACAACAGTACACTCATCAGTGTACTGTTCTACAATATTTAAGAAAAAACATTTAACAAGTTCAAGTCATTTTAAAACTTATGCCACCTACGGCCTATGGTAAAATGAATCGTAAAGCGATCCGTTCAAGGTCATCAAAAACTCTGGCAATTTGTGAATGAAATTTATAAGAGTTATACTACTGGTTCGTTCTTATACTGTGGTTTATAACAATAATATACGTTCATAAAAAATAATTTCAAGTTTACCTGCCAAACAAACGTCACATTTGGCTCCTCCTGTATTATAAATACACTTCAAACATTCCCCAGTAGTTGTATTACAATTTCCAACAGCATTCGTATCTATATTTCTGTTGCATTCGCAAGGTTGACAAGGTGTGTCAATTCCAAATTTACCAGTAGGATCTCCAAAATAACCATCTGAACAAAACTCACAACGATGTCCAGTGTATCCAGCAGGACATTCCGTACACATGATGGTGTTTTCGTCGATTTGTATACAAGGACCGTTATTAGGACAATCACAAGGTTGACAATCGTTGGAAGTACCTGTTGGGAATCATAGTAATTTATAAAAATAATAATAAATAATAAAGTTATAAATGTGGTACCTTTCAAAGCATTTCCATAATATCCTCTACTGCAAAATTGACAATTTTCCCCTGAAGTATTGTGTTGACAGATGCATTTACCAGTTTCCGAATCACATATACTCGCGTGGTTTTTACAATCGCAAGGAATACAAGGCAGAAAGGCGTTGCTATTAGCAGGAGAATGTCTATATCCTGGAGCGCATGATTCGCAAAATTGTCCTGTGTAGCCTGTTGGACAATCACAGGTTTCTATCCAGTAAGCGGCTTCACCAGCTCCACCTCTAAGAGCAGTTTCTAATCTGAATTTACTCAAGTAACCTACACCTCCAGGACTGTACGTTCCTTTAATTTTTATGGCTGTTATATTTGTTAAAACAGACATGAAGCCTATGGCGGAAAGTTTCGGCTGCCAACCGTAATTTGGGTGCTCGTTGAGACGAAAACTGAAGGTTTTAGCCTAAAAATAGCAAATTAAATGCGTAAAAGCTACTATAATCAACTTACCTCAACTGAAGGTAGATTATTTTGCTGTGAAAAAATTGTGTTGGACATAAAAGCTCCATTTCCTTCAATAATAACATCAGTAGCCGATGTAGTAGGTCTGTTGTCACCAATTCTTAATTCAAATTCTAAGAGTTGATTATAGGACGGTCTTTGATTACCTAAAAATCTATGCGGCGCCACGAAATAAACGATCTCATCTTCTAAGGACCTCACGCCAATACTTTGATTAAAAGAATCGTACTTAACAGAAGAAAGTCTTCCATCAATATCACCAGCTCTCCATTTTTCATCGTTTCTTGCAAAAGTAGATTCGGTAATATATCTAGAGTATCCAGCAGTGGATTTACAACTAGAAGAATGGCCGTAACAAAAACAAGGTGTACAACCAAAAGGATTTTCTAGCTGAAGATTAAAGAATCCAGGTTTGCATTCCCTACATCGTTTCCCTTCGACGTTTTCTTTACAGTAACAAGTTCCGGAATAGGAGTTGCATCTTGGTTGATTATCAGCTGATCCCACTTCTGAACAGGTGCAATTTTTACAACCGTAAGCGGAAAAGTCGTAAAAATTAATATCGCATCTATCGCACTTTTCTCCAGACACTCCAGGCAAACAAAAGCATTTTCCTTCTACATTACATTGCATGTTTCTTGATCCGATTCTATAACAATCGCATGGGATGCAATAACCATCTTCTCTCATGTAAAAATTCTCTTTACATCTTTCGCAGTTGACTCCGTCTCTATTAGCCGTGCAGTCCAAGCAGTGACCACCATGACCTGTTTTCTCGTATTGTTTTTGGTCAAAATAGCATCTGTTGGAGTAACCGTTGCAGTTACATTCTGGAATTAAAGATGGGTTTGTTAATGTCTACTTTAAATATATTATAACGTCTCTATATCTATCGTCTAGGCACAGAATATAAAGAGAACAGATACGAAAGCTTGACATAGAACAGTAAAAAGAGAGAGAGATGGGTGGACAAACCCATTTAAATGCCCATCGTCTTAAGTCGACTCCGTTCGGGCTGCTTCGCGAAATTTGTCAACAGGGTTGTCAATTTTCATAATATTTCCTTCAATTTACAATCATAGGTCAAATATTTTATAAGCTTTTTTTTAAGTGTGATAGTTATACATATACAAATATTCGATAATTACTTGTTTTAAATCAATTTTATTAACATTAAAAGAATTATACAATTGAACAGATTATAATGTATGAAAATCATACCATAAATATATACTTTTTTCACAAACCACATCCTTGGCAACCATGCACAATAACGGTGACGGCTAACCTAACCTAACATAATAAAAACGTCAAAACATGCTCAAAATCACTTGCAATGTATGCTCAAAATTCATATCGCCATTTTTGTTTGCTTCATTGCTTAAGGTGTTCAATCGGCGATATTAATTGTGTTATTTGACTAATCGATTGTGTGTTGTGGTAATATTAACTATAAAAATATAGTGGTATAGATTATTATTCTCATAAAATGAATAAACATCACAGCGAAGTGTATTGTTTATACAGAGACTGTCCAAATAAATTTTATTCGGAAAGAAAAATAAAGTTCTTTCGATTTCCAAGGGATGAGAGTATATAATTCAATATCCCGGCCTATGATAAAAGAAACAACAAACACTAAGTAGAAAAATGGGATTTTCATAGAATTTTGCCTAATGAAAGTATATCGATGATATCATTTTCATATTTACTGACCCGGTAAAAGAAGTCTGTTGGGAGATTATGAAACAGCTGAGCCTATCACGCTGTAGTCACGATGTCACTCTCTATCCATTTATTTGTTTGGCTAAAACAGTCACGTACACGATTTTTTGTAAGCAATTTCAAAAATCAACTAAACACTCATGACTTAATTTACCGATTCTTCATATTTCACGCCCATTAAATCTCCAAACAAAAGACCATTGAAAGAATATTTTAAATTGCCGGTAGGTACCTTAGGGAGTCGTTGTGCGCCACTGGGCCTCTTCATTAATGCATTACTATTTAAGGATTTAGTTTAGAACGTCCGCCAAGACATATAAGGCACCAACTCCAAAAAGCGACATCATTAGCGAAATAAAATCTTTTAAAAAGACCGGAATGTTGGTAAAAACAATACACAACGCGGATCTTGGACAGGGGCGCTTGTGAAATTACAAAGATGCTTATTAAAAATAATTGGTTGCCAGAATGGAAACAATAGGCGGGTTCTTTTCAATCTTAGTACAAAAAAATATTTTCCGACAGGATATTTTTTAATCATTAATTGAATATATACAAAATTTGCTTTTCACTGGATAGTTTTTTCAAAATGAGCCTAATCTGATGAAATTAGATCGTCGGTGAAACATTTCCAAGCAGTTATTCGCCTTCTTCTTCGACATAGCTGTATAACGCGATAACTATTTTATCAAAGGGTCAACTCTGAATGGTACTAGAGTATTTGCTTGCCAGAAGTTCAAAGAAAAAGGTGTTGTCAAGAAAGGATCGTCCAAATTTCAGTCAAAAAGTCTTCTTAAAAAGTCTATTATCTCTCTAACCAAAATAATAGGTCATTGTGAAGGGTTGGTGGCTAATAAAGTTGATAAATCGCAAAGTCATGTAAAAGGAATCGCTATCTAGGAGCAGATCTGGGATCAGTAGAAAGCATGTTACTAATGAACGGTATCCTGATAAATCCGACCAGCACTCCAAAGAGATATGAAAAGTCCAGTATTGGTCTCCACATTATGGAGCGAATACTTTCGTTGACCATGGATAATACCCATACTACTGAACGTAGCCCTGTCCGGAGAATTTTGGAAGTCTGTTTTCTGATGGGATAAGAATTTGTTTGGTATATGATAGCCATATAATACGTGTGTGGAGAGAACCAATGAGAGCAGCCCAGCTTGCCCATTACACGTGCATAAAGTGACTTTTCCGCACGCTGTTGCAGATGGCCGAACGACGCTTTAGCGAGCTCGGCCATCTGCAATAGCGTACGGAAAAGTATCACTTTCTGCACTAGTTAGGTAAACTACTATTTTGTATCACATTATTTCAGTATTATAGTCTACTAGGAGCGGGATCCAATTAAGTGCACGATCCAGAAATATTGAATTAGGTTATTTAAAAAAGATTATGGTTTAATTTCTGAAAATAATTTCCAAAAATAATAATTAATACTCCACAATTCACTATATTTATAAATGTATATTATACTGTTCGCTTTTCGTAACTTTTTACTTTTCCTTTTTCATTATAATACCTACAAAGTATATGAACAAGACTAAAAGTCTTTTTAATAACTCATAGGACGGCCGGTATCGGCATATTAATCATAGATATGATAAAAATTTTTATTCAACAGGTGACTAACAAGAACAAGTACATTTAACGAATAGGTAAATTTAGTAGATGCCATTATTCAGTAGCGGTTCAACTTTCGGTTCGGTCGGTTCGAAAAGCGTGGTTGAAATTTATTTTATTTTTTTGAGTTCGTTTATCGTGAAGTGTGGTGAAGTGCAAGTGATGTGTACCTACATGGAAGGCGTGGATTAGAGCTAGATACATTCTTCTAATGGGGTAAGTTTTTATTTTTTTATATTTTTCATAATTTTAATTTTAAAAGACTATTTCTTTAATTGGGTTTTCTAAATTAATTTGATTATCAGTATTGATATTTAAGTCATTTATAATCCATTTTTCTAATCTTTTAATGTTTTTTTTAAACAAAATACCCAAAAGCCGGCCGGTGAATATTCCTATTACAAATAATTATTCTTATATAAGACGTGAATCATATTTCTACCTCTTATTGAACCTGCTTTGGGGGAATATAAAATGAAAATTTTATTTGTATCTGGTGTTTGAAATTTATTTTATTTTTTGTTTCAAGCAATCTGGAGTGTACTTGAATGGTGTACCTATATGGAATCCAGGGATTAGAGCTTAATACATTCTTCTAGAGGGGTAGGTTTTTATTTTATTCACTGGTAGATATAAGCATTAGATAAATACAACATTCTTTTCATTTTTCATCCCATATAAATTATTAACTACCTATTTTTAATATAAAAAAGAATGTTACAATTGTGTATTTGGTTTTAATTTGCTCATATGCATTTCAAAATTGATTCCATTTTGTATTATTTTATTGTTTTTTAATACCCAAATATTCCAAAATATAAAAAGACTGCAGATAAATATTTCTATATACATGACAAATAAGGGTTCTTACATAAGACTCATGAGATCATGTACTCGATTTTAATGTCTTTAAAAAATTACTTATCATTTTTATGGTTACATTTCAATAATTATTCTATTTTTTGTTTAAGGTAACATAAAATATATGTCTATCCCAACAAAGTGAGTACCTACCTATATTGAATTTCTATAACGCATCATCTATATTTGTAAAATGTATACCCCTATTGTTTCGAACCAACATTTTTTTTACAAGTAGTGTCAGTGTGAAAAGTGAAAAGTGAAAACCCAGGTAAGCAATGTAATAATAATACTATTTGTATATTATACTACTTTTCTTTGCAGGTTCTTCTTTCAAAAGACATAGATCTAGGTTGTTGCTCACATTCACTCAATAATATCCTGCCATAGGTGAGCTGTGTCATTCCATATACTTTACAAACTACTATCCAGCTTTTTACGAGCTGTTACCTTTTTTTTAAAAAGAAATGGGTAAGTCATGCTGCTCCGGTTTCCTGATCCTGATTTTTGTTAAATTTTTTTAATTTTGTTTGATTTTATGTTCCAGAAATTGTTGCCTAGTTTTTACAGGTCTCATGGGTTCCATCGAATTTTCGTTGAATTTTTAATTTTGTTTGATTTTTTGTTGCAGAAATTGTTGCTCAGTAGGTCTGTCAAAATATCGTGAATGCCAACATTGTTATATGCAAAATGGCTACTTGTAAGTTTTTCCCACTATTTTTTTTATCAAGTTTTTGGTGAATTTTTTAAATTTTGATTTTCTGTTCCAGATTAATTAATATTCATTTTCGACTTTTTCAGTTTGAAGCAACAGAACTTTTTTTAGCCTTAACAATTTTTAATTTGCCTTGTAATATGTTGTTAGGTATTTGCATGTTTTTCTTAACTGGGTTTGAAATTTAGATGATCAAGCTTGGTTGTTGTAGGGGCAGGTAAAGTAGTGGTGATTTTCGATAATTATTATTTTAAATTTTATATGTAAAATTGTAAATATATGTTACGCTGTAATTTGTGTAAATAGATTTGTTTCACTCATTATTTTCTTACCAATGTTCTCATTTTTCTGTACTTGTAAATAAATGTATTTAATCCTGTATGAAAATTTTTATAACTGCACTTTGCTAGCAAAGACAAACTTCTAGCAGGGTGCAGCCGGTAGAAGACTTTAGTTTGTGATGTCTTCCCCCGGTGGGGAATATTTTCCATCGGTTGTGAATATATTTCAACCGGTTGATTATATTTTCTACTGGCTGCGACATAGTCCAGTCATCAGAGAAAACCACTTCAACTTGACTTCTGCAGTTATCCCCGTACCCGATCATCATTAAAATCTCAATTCGGTGAGTCTCAGTTAAATATTTCATTGTTATGTTATGTCGACAAGGAAAGAGTGTTTGACAAAGATTTTACTTTTTCAGTGTAAACTGTCAACACATCAACAACTGACAGAATAGAAAACAATCCACATTATTTACCGATTTAAAACAATCCACATTATTTACCGATCTGTCTAATTATTGGCGTTTTTAGGCTATTTTTAGGTATTATGATAAAATTCATGGGCGTAGCAGGTTATGTTTAATATACAAATATGTTTAATGAGTTGGTTTAGATTTTTGATCAATCCATATTTAGCTAATTTAAAAAAGTACCAATATTTCAAGTGTAATAAATTATTAATTTTAAAATTTCTCCCTGTATAATTCATAATTGACCATACATTATTTAGTTTGTTGGAATCGGTTCATTAAGAGGATTTCAAAAATATGCAAATATACAGGGTGTTTCATTAAAAAATAAGGAACTTCGTTCCAAAAACAACACCGACTATGACATACTTGCGTGAATCGCCCTGTACCTTTAAACTTATGTTTACATAACGCACAACTCAATTCAAAAGTTGACGTGTCTCGGCATTTTTTATAATTTTCTAAAATAATGACATAAAGAATTTTATTCCATAAGTGGTTTCCACACTGTATATTACATTATGTTTGTTATATATTTATTATATATAACCTTTTATATTTGTGAGACAGTTTTGCTTAGTTATTATCTTAATCTTATCTTGAACTAATGTTACAACAGACGTTAAATCATGATACGTAAATAATTGACAAAGAAATTGTTTGAAAAAAAAAACTGGATGTTAATTAAATCGGTTGTAAGACCTCAACGAAGTACTGAGATAGTATATTATATTATTATTATTTATTATCAAGACTCAATAATGAAGCCCACGTTATAATTGATCCAATAAATGATTTAAGTTAATTGATAAGATCCATTTTCTATTGATACACAGTTACTGAAACATTCTTAATTGGAAATGGGTTTTAATTTGATTCTAAAAAGGAGTTTGAAATGAATGTATCTAATAAATAATAATTATGTAGTTGTTTAGCGCTGGAATTAAGATTACCCCATCCCTCTTAACTTCTATATTCTCATAATATGTACAATATACATGGTTTTTTATTATTAGCACCAAAAAAACTAACATTTTATGATATTCTGCTTTACCTCATTATCCTTATTGATTCCGCCACTTTCTTTAAAAACTTTACAAGTAAGAACTAAATTAATCTTTTGCTTTTTATGTAAAAAAAGATAGTGTGGGCTATACTTTTACGTGGGCACATTAACTGGACACAGGTGTTTATATTTTCTTGAGCTCAAATTACCTGAACTCATTGAAGACTTTCTTTTAGTAGAGCGAAATACAATGCAATGCACATTATTGCGGTGTATCCCAATCAGTCTAGACTTTTTTTTATAGGATTAAAATTTAAAAAAATTGGTTAATAAGACACAACCTGTAGATTTAGATGATCTTAAAGAACGTATTCGTGAGGCATGTCATAGTATTGACCAGCTATGGTTCAGGCTGCTTGCAAAAGAGTGCTTTTAAGAAGTTTGGAAGCTTGTATGGAGTCTGCCGGAAATAATTTCAAACACTTACCGTAGAAAATGCAAAGCAGCACTAAAGGCGATACGCTCATATCAGATAACATCAAATCTGGTGTGTGAGTGCTGCAAGGCACTCAACAGACTAGGTAGTAATAATAGAGTGACCCTAGCTTGGGTACCAAGTCACCAAGGAATAAAAGGCAATGAAAAGGACGATGAGCTAGACTAGCAGGGAGCAACGGAGGTCATGATAGAGCCAGAACCTTCTTGTGGAATTGCTTAATGCCTAAGTAAGAGAATATCCACAAATGGACAAGCAACCAGGCGTTGCGCTGGTGGTATATATGAAACCCCAGGACAAAGGCACGCTAAATTATTCCTTAAAAGCCCTTCTGTCAAACTGTCAAAGTCGAGAAACAACGAGGATGATGGTGGGAATGCTGAATGCTCACAAAATGGTTGTATAATGCAATATATTTTCTTATAATGCTGTTATTTCGAGCACAATGGAAACATTTTGTCATCTAGCATTTTATAAAAGCATTTCATTTTTTAGTGTAGAATATCAGAATCAAATTATTTTTCAATTTGAACGTGCATACATTTCATTTGTAGAAATGGAAACTTATCAATACAACATGGGCCGCTTGGGCGGACATCGATAGTTAAAATTATAATTTCATTTGGATGGTAGATAGCACAAATTTTGATGCGCCGCAAATTTTACTGATAGATTATAGGTATACATTTGGCAAGAAAATGAAGCACTTTTTTTTCATGATTTTAATAGTTTAACACTTCATATGAATATTCTTTCACAATAAAATTCTCTAAATAATGATAAAGTCACATTTTTCAATATAGTTTCATGTTTCCAACTCAATTACTCATAATGGCGGTAATAGCGGTACATGAATTGCTTATTTAAACATGGCGATTTGTAATACAACAATTTTATCCCAAAGAAAAGCCTTAAACAATATTTTATTGTAAAATGGAACGGTATACGATAACTGTTTTATAACGAAGAATATTTAGGCTCTATACAACTAAAAAGTGTTCTATAATGCAACGCAATTGAATGCTATACAATATTTATTATACAACATTATACAGCTTCAATAAGACAATCTTAAGTAACTATTTTATAATGTTGTAGCTGTTAGTTTTATAGTATATTATAGAACTTTTATACAATAGGTATAAAGGTCTTATAAAATGATATTTTTGATATTGTATAAACTTGCTTATAAGGTATTATATCATTTTAAAAGAAATTATCGTATAATGCGTTATAGCATAGGTACCTATATTGTAAAAGTCACTATAGAATCATTTCATACAACAATTTTCTTTAAAAAGCAAAATTAATCGCAACAAAAGGCTATTCGATTGTTATACAACGCTATTCGACTGTTATACAACAATTCAGTCCTCTTAGAATTCCATTTTGCTAGTTGGGGGGTGACTACCCAAGGGCTTTTTAGTGAAATAAAGTTTCTAAAACATCATTAGGAAGTCATTTTTATGCAATTATCTTTTAAATCAAGTGATATACAGTGCGTCCATAAAGTAACGCATAAATTCATTATTAGCTAAATAAACAATAATATTAAAAATTCCCGAAACAGGTCAATTTTTGATTTTAATTTACTGTTTTTTCAAATTATAATGTTATTTACAGGGTGAACCATCTTCGTGTGATAACGTCATCGCCATTTTTTTTAAGTGGAACACCCCAATTTTTATTCGATTTCCGGATTTCCCTTGATGAGCTGATTCCAAAAATGTTTAACACTTTGTTTCAAATTGGTACAGGGTGGAAAAAAATACAAAAATTGTAATTACATAATTATGAAATTACTGTGATTTACTACCAAAAAGAAACAAAAGAAAATTTACAATAAATGTTCAAATTGTTCTCCATTGACTGCTAGACAATGACAGAAACGGACATTACATTCTTCTTTAACATTTTGTAGCATAGCGGGTGTTATGTTCTGCATTTCTTGCCTGATTCGGTCTTTTAGATCACGGATATTGTCAGGTCTGTTAGTATAAACTTTAGATTTTAAATAACCCCATAAAAAGAAGTCTAATGGGGTAAGATCAGGGGATCTAGCGGGCCATTCCACTGTTCCCCTTCTTCCTATCCACCGTTGTAGAAAGGTCCTGTTTAAAAACTCGCGCACAGTTACAGCGAAATGTGGCGGTGCACCATCCTGTTGAAACCAGATTCCACGGTCTAGATTGTTGGGTATTTGAATATCAGGAAAAAGCTGGATCAGATCAGGAATCATTGTATTTTGTAGGAAATCCAGATACAATGCTCCTGTTAAATTTTCGTCAAAAAAATATGGACCAATAATTGTATTTCTCACAATACCAGCCCATACGTTGATTTTTTGTGGTCTTTGCGTATGGCATTCTTGTATCCAGTGTGGATTTTCATCAGACCAATAACGGGTGTTTTGCCTATTAACATGCCCGTTCAAATAAAACGTTGCCTCGTCCGAAAATAAAACGTTGTCAGTGAAATTATTTTGGTTCATCATATACTCGCAGAATTCAGTTCTTCGGTCAAAATCGTCTTCAGACAATTCATGGATAAGTCGTACTTTATAAGGATGGTATTTTACCTTTTTAAAAATGTTTGCTACTGAAGACTTTCCAATACCTAAATCCCTAGATAATCCTCGCACTGTGCAGTGTGGATTTTCTATTGCCGACAAAATTATGTCTTCTGGAATATTTTCATTAATTTTTGTTCTACCGGGCTTTGGTGCATCCCTCACATGTCCTAATTCTCTGTATTTTTGCTCTATTCTGCTTACAGTAGTGTGGTATTAGTTCCTAACGTTCGTTCCCTGACCGCTTCGACAGATGCTTGGCAACACCACAGAGCAGGCTTGACGTTGCGACAAGTCAATGACAGTAGAACACGAATTATTATGTTAACAATAACAATTACTTTCATATTAATTCTGATCATTTAAACAATAAATCTTTACCACAATTTGAGTAGAATCCATACACCATCATACTACAAGTAGATTGTGAAATGGGTTCACGATCTGGGTGCATCTCATGAAATAATCTGCATACCTCTTGTTGACTCTGCATCCTGTCGCCAATACCAATCTTCATTAATATTTCAATCCTCTCACTTTCGGTTAACCGCATTTTGTTAAAGAAGTTGCAAAATTATGATATGATAAATTTCTTTGTAGATAGTTTTCACATAAACGAACCTTGTTTACAGAGTTAACGATAACAGAAATGTACTTTAACGTTGTTGACAGTTTTTACCGGCAAATGATAAAAAATGACAGAAAAAAATTTCAAACAATAAAAATTTTAGTCGAGGGGCTTGGATCACTAAGCTGTTAAATACAATGTTAAAAATTATACGGGGTGTTCAAAGTAGTAGTAAGTAAATACGTAATTTCATTTAATGTGTTTATTACGTTTATTCTTTTATTTCTTATTTTGTAGGTAATTTATTTTTTTTTTATTTTCCTCCACCCTGTACCAATTTGAAAGAAAGTGTTATACATTTTTGGAATCAACTCATCAAGGGAAATCCGGAAATCGAAAAAAAATTGGGGTGTTCCACTTAAAAAAATGGCGATGACGTCATCACACGAAGATGGTTCACCCTGTAAATAACATTATAATTTGAAAAAACAGTAAATTAAAATCAAAAATTGACCTGTTTCGGGAATTTTTAATATTATTGTTTATTTAGCTAATGATGAATTTATGCGTTACTTTATGGACGCACTGTATATAACTATAACTTGGGAAACCTTGTAAATCCCGAATTCATAAATCACTTGAACTAAAATGTTAATGTTGTAACCATTCATAATTGATTATTAATTTTAAAATTTAAATAAATTATCAAAATACAGGGTGTTCCATTCAAAATAAGCCTGATACTGCACATTGAATGATCTAATAATGAAGCTGAAAATTCTGAACATCCTGTAAAGAGATATTTAGTACTCAATCGTGGAATACATTCAACGAATCTCCAACTATTTGCTAGAATTTGTTATATCAATGAGTTATTAATTTTTTTCGAAATGTTCACATTTCTTAAAAGTCTGCATAACTCGGAACCCTCTGTATTTAGGTATAGGGAACCATTTTGAGGGAGTATTATATTTTTCAGGGGCAATCAGAAAATGCAATAAAATAAAGGGTGTTCCATAGGAAAAAATATACCTTGGATACGCCACACTTCATTGGAACACCCTGTATATTTTAAAATATTTCCAAATTATAGTTTAAATTGGGGTGTAAAAAGATTTATAAAAAAATTTATATTTTCTGCGATATTTGTCTGGTCCCGAATTTATAAATGACTTGAACTGAAATGTTAATGTTGTAACCATTCAAAATTGATTAATAATTTTAAAATTAAAATAATTTAAAGGATACTTACTAGATCCTGTATACCAAGGCGTAATTCCATCCCAAACAGTGCCTCGACTAATCCTCAAAATATAAATAATGAGAAACATTAATCCAAAACACTTTCGATGGGCCATCGCGCATTAGTTCAAAGATTTTTCGAATACCGTGTGATGTTACTCAATCTGTCTTAAGTATCTATTCGGTGAACATGTTTCTACCAATTACTTCCCATCTTGCGGTATAATTTAATATCGATAATGCCGTTAATTCTTAAGATGTGCGTTAGAAAAAGTCATCCTGACACGTTACTTGCACTATTACATCGATTTATTTCGTATCTTCTCTTCACATTCTCTTTTTCAGTAGCAACGTATTCTTTTGATCGAAAATTATAATGCAAAGACAATAATAATAATATAAATTTAGTACAATCCAAGAAATAACTACAGAGACGTTGGTGATATCACAAAAAACTGTATAGAGAACAGAAAAAATTAAGGACTAATTCAATAAAGCCCTTTATGAACAGGTTACTGAAATAAAAATATAAATTGAAAAATATGATTATTAGGCCTCGCAGAGTCTTTGAAAATCAACAAAGACCGTTCACAAAGAAGCAACCACTACTTCTCTGGCTGTATGCCACGAAGGAATTGAATAACACTTCAAAGTTAAACGGGGTCAGTATATCTGCAAGATAGAAGGAACATCAGTATAAGGTAGATATCATCCGTCCAGAAGCTCTAAGAGCACATTTCTGGACAGGAGAAATCATTGACATCGCACAAATGCATCAGCGTGACGTAATAATAGACATACTATATACTTTGTTAAGTATTGCCACGGATATTGCCACGTTCAACAATGAAAAAGCTAAAGTGCTAAGTATAATGGTGATAATAATTAGAGAAGGGATTTTTTATTATTAACAATATGATCAAACGTTAATTCGATAGTGTGTATGTTTCCTTAGATTTTTTTCTATCAACATAATTTTTTCCACTTATGAATATTAAAAGATGAACACTTGTTCTGTGAATGTCAATAGTATTAATTTAAATACCATTTCCGAAGATTTGAAAAATCTAAATATTAATATTTCAAACAATACCAACGGCACTTTCCATTTTAATTTATAAATTTGACATTGTTAAATATTGTTCGAATAAGAGTTTTGACGTTACAAACTACTCCTGTCAGATCAATAATAATAATAAATTGTGATTTAAACATAATTTGGATCATAGATTTAGACTTCGTTTCTCGAGTTGTTGAGGTTGCCACGCGCGTGTTTTAAAGTTCGATTTAAACACGCTGAGGCGTGCTTTAAATAGGTAAAATGGTTCACCAATAAAAAAAATTAAAGATCTGACCTTTGGAATATTATTTATAAAGTTTATTATTATTACTGACATTCTGATTGGTTTAATATTATGATTATTATTAACGACGTTTTCTACTGTTAGTATAAGTTCACAAAAACTAACTTTCAGAAGCTATTGAGGTCAGTTATTACTTTGTCACGATTTGCCTCTTATATCAAAATAAACGTTAAATATATGTTTGCGTTTCAATGATTTTTAAACTACCTTTTTTGAGACTTAATTTATTTTTCATCGTTGTATAGTGTAATTGTTTAATCATATGTTATTACATACATGTTTACCAAGAGATTGCTTAACTATAAAGACAAGATGATTATTATTATTATTATCTGGATAAGTCGATTAGATGAATACAGGGTGCACCATTGCTCCAAAATAACTTATTAACATATTTTTTTAAATAGAACACCATATTTATATTTTCAGTTTCTCGTAATCTATTAAATTACAAATCAAGACCGAAATTCTAGGAATCACGCCGAAACTTGAAATCTTTGGCGAGAAACCTAAAATTTTAATTTTTTTTTATTTTATTAGAATTTAAGTGCCTCGACAACTATGGCCATTGGCACTGT
>CAJUYI010005652.1:0-15244 GCA_910591695.1 Galerucella pusilla
GAAAAAGCGTCACTTTAAGTTTAAATATAATGTAGATTTAACAAAATAAAATTGTTTGATTTCATAATTTACTATGGATCTACATCCATTCAACTGTTCATGACTCCATAATATGTTGTAAGGATCACTAAGTCAATTCAGGTGTACAGGGTTATTCATTATAAGTTACCCACCCCATATCATCGTTATTATTACTTCTAGAAAAATAAGTAATAATAGTAATAGTAGTAATAAGAGTAATTTTAATGGCGCAAGACCCACGAACGCCACATTCTTCACTACTACTGAATGTTTTGGAGTAATAGCAGTAGTATCCAGAGTTTAAAATGAGCAGAATGTACCAAATTCTCGATCAATTGAACGAAAAATATCAAGAAAAAAAGATCATAGTGAAAGTATTTCAAAAAACCAAATGTCACGTGCTTAATGGCGTTTTTAAATTATGTCCAATTTTTTATTTGACTCCGTGATCTATTCAAATTTATTCTAAAAATATCAAATTTATAATTGCATCTTTAATATCTTCTGGCCTATTTTAATGCAACCATTCTCATTGATAATTCTTTCATAAGTTTCACTGGAGCTAATAGAAATTGAAATCGAATATTAATAATTAATATCATTGACTATATTCTGTTTGAAAAAAAAGCAACGATAATTAATTTATAATGAAGTTGAACGATCATTTTTCAAAAAATGACTGATGAAACCAGCTTTTTGTCGTGTAAAAAGAGAAGATAAGGCTGGTAAAAGCATAATAAAAATTTGTTACAGATACAGATTACAAGATAATTGGTAAGAATACCGGTTCGGAGAAAGCTATTTAATGAACTGAACAACTCACATTTATATATTATACATGTGAAATTGTGAATACTTTTATCGAAAAATGATGGTAATTATCGAATGTTATATTTTAAGATCCATTAATGTATACACTTAATGAATATATCTATGAAGATGTAAAGGGAACCGCAATTGTTAATGGTTCTTTATGAAGTAGTTTTAAGAGTGATGGATCAAAGGATTTGTATTACTCGGGAGGAAAGAGCCACTTTTCCTCCCGCAGGATGTAGTTCACTGCCCGACACGAAGCGAGGGCAGTGAACATCCAAGGGAGGAAAAGGCACTTTACTCCCATGTGATTTTTCCTCCTACCCACCTTTTTTTGAAAATTTACTTACGACACAAATAGGTAACGAATATAATTAAGAACACAAGAATTATTCATAAAACAAATTTATCAATATATGTTATACAATTAATTACATAGTATTGTTTAACTAGATTTTAGAATTATTTATGTTAATATTGAATGTGCAGTTTTGAGCAGCACTTATATGAACACCATTGGAAGAAGATAAGGTTTGAACAGGAGCTTTAGTATTTGAAATATTTTCGCTTAGCACATTGTAATGGTAGTAACTTCTAGAAGTGCTTAGCTGATTTTGATCAAGTTCAGGTTCTACATTATTTCCCATAATTTGATCAGAAATTTTTTTTTTGTGTTCTACATAACCTTCTGCGATATTGGTTGATTTCCAACCGCCATGCTGTTTTAGAGCTAAAATATCCCCACCAGCGTTTACTAACAGAGTTGCTGAAGTTCTTCTGAAACTGTGCCCTGTGTAATGTTTGGCATTTGGAAGATTGAGATATTCTGCAATTTTTTGTGGTATTTTGGATATACTATTTTTGCCAACCACTTGATTCATACATTTGCCTGCTTTAAAGCATACCAACAATCGTTTATGCTCAGTTTTAGGACGTAGACAGATATACTTTTCAACGATTTGACCAAAATTTGGGCCATTACCTGTTGTAGTATTGATAACGAAAGTTCGTTGTTTATACGTTTTTGAAGTGTGGATATTTATGACTAAAAGATTGTCTTTCTCTTCAAAATCATCCATAGTCATTTTAATAAGCCCATCACATCGACATGCTCCAGAAATCTCAATAACAAGGACTACCTATGAATATTTTATATATAAAATTAAATTATTTGCATGGGATATCATTTCTTACCTTCATTAATAAAAAAACATCATCGGGAGCTTCCATTCAGAATGTATTTATTTCTTCTCTTGTAAAAGTTTTAGCTTTATTTGGTTTGTATCCGGCATTTTGACGTTTTAGAAATGCAATCAACTTTGTATATTTAATATCGACATTGTCCTTCATTGTATCATTGTGCGTGGCATCGAATATTTAAACCAAAGTGTTGAAGCTTTTAATGATTTTCCTTGTAGTGAAAAATATGCCAGTAAAACATTCTCTGAATATTTATGTATCTTGTTGTCTTCAGCCCATTGCTTATATTGTGCATATTGTTTTTCATAGCTGTCTTTAGATTTTTGTGGTAGTAAGGTTAATGACGCTATGTTAGCTTGTTCCTTAATATTAGGTGGTGTATTTGGAAATTCAAAATCACTTCAATCGCTCTCCATTTTTGAAAAAGTCAACTAAGTTTAATGAATGTTGTGACTTTGCACCTCAAAAGTCAATCACCGTGTTTACTGTCAGTGAGCCACAGCATACTATGTTTTTCTTATTCTGAACTCAAAAAACGTATATCTAATATTCCTGAAGTTGAAATTTGTCTTGAAGAACTACGTTGAAGTAACATTAATGTTTGAATTTTACCAAAAAACAGGATGTACAGGATGTTCTAGAAATTATGGAAACAATAGGAATATAATGAATTCACAAGTCTTGACTGCTTAACAAAAAATTCAGATATCCATAATTACAATACTAGACAAGCATGTAATTTTCGTACAAATCGTTTTCGTCTGACTAAAAGAAGAGTTCACTCAACTATTCTCTGTATAATATCTTACCAGCAGAAATGGAATCTTTAAGTTTGAATAAATTTAAGAGGAGTTTCAAAACGTATTTACTTAGATTTTGTTTCTACTCTGTGAACGAATACATTGAGAATTGTCAGAATATCTAGAAAATTTTCAAAATGTATTCATGCTCATTGGACATTTCTTCCTTTTTGAATATATTTTTTATCACTTGTATTTTAACCTTAATTAATATTATTATGTGTTATGTGTTTTTATTTTTATTAATATGTCAAATGTTGTACATTCTACATTTTGTATTTCTGACTTGCTACAAACATTGTAAAAACATGTAATGTAGTCAAATAAATCTATCTATCTATCTCGACAAGTTCATTGAGTTTGTCTAGGCATTCCCACACCATTTTGGAACTGATTACACAAGAGCTCAGTGCTTTAATAACTTCTTGACTATCCGACATTATGATAATCCTTTGTCTTCTTAATCCTTTATCAACATTGAAATGAGCGCACTTTCTTATGGCGTGGATTTCCGCTTGAGATATACTTGGGGTTTTCCACAAGCTTCCAGAGTGCTTGGTTCCTGGCCCGAACACTCCTATCTCGAAGTTCCTGATTGTAATTGTATATTTAAGTAACTCACTCTCCAACTATGCGTTTTCTAAATATCTTGGAACTCTTTCTGCAAAATGTATGCATATTTTGTCCCAAAATTAAACTTGCCTTCGTTTCTAACTATCAATTAACAAATACCCACCCAACATAATAATGATCTCAATTCCGATTGTCATGATCAAAATGATCACAATGATAGGCGGACTATTACTTTAAATTACAGGTTTCTTTTATTCATTTTCTGAGTGGTTGAGTTATCTTCACAACAAGCCTTTTTGTTAATTATTATAATTTTCGATATATGGAGTGAATATTTAAATTTTTTTAAACGACCTCCAGCAATTTTACATGCAAATATATTGAGTAAAAAAATTGTGAATGGTCTGACTAACTTTCTTCTCTTTCCCATGTTGTAAATGATGCATTTTAACAGTAACAATTACCAAAACGGTATTATTTACAAAATTTAGATAAATCTTTTCTCGTATTTTCTCGATTTGTATGATATGTTTTGACTCCATCATTTCTCCATCTCTAACCAAGTTTTCTGTTACTCTGTTACTCTGCAGGAGGCTTCTGGCTTCGTTTTATATTAGATAAAAATGTATTTGCAACTTTCGCAATAGTTGCAGATTTCCATCTGTCATTGTCACTGTAAATTTACGTGCCATTCCATGATCGAATGTCAATAAACGTCAAAACAAACTGGGGAATTTTACCAGTTGATCTGACAACGTCTCGAAGTTCTGCCAACCCGTTAGCTGTAAAAATTTTGTTCATTTTAATTCAAATAGTAGTTTATTCACATCTACCCTGTCTCTACTAGTAAATGTTACTTACATCCTCTATAGTTTCATTTTTGTTTATTTATAAAGTTGGTTGGTTACAGAATCTTTTGGAGCCAATGATGACCATTCCTCTGCCTTTGAAAAGCAAGCAAAAATCATCAAATATGAGGTGAAAATACCTTGTTCTCCAAAGAAAAAAATTGATAGGCTGAACATGGGCTCGGATAGAAGACTGCCTCACAGGACACTTAAGGACTTCGTTAAAGGTAGGATCATTTCATTTTGATAATTTTCATATCCATGCTCAAACCACTGTCTCATAAATATAAAAAATATTATTTAATTCCGAATAGAAATATAACATTGAACAAATTACAAACATGACGTCACAGCTGTTAGTTTTTAATTTTCCGGTATATAAACAATTGTTATTTATATATATATTTTATATTGATGACCAAAAATAAACCATCTTAGGTTGGTCTAAATAAGTTTTTTCGGTGAATAGATTGCAGATTGTTGTTCTGTTATGGTCTAGAAATCCATGGTAGCGTGAGACATGAGTGATGAATGTAATAAAAAAAATTAATGAAAAATTTATGTTATATTTTGAATCATTTAAATTGACCAAAATATATTCTCAGTAGTAGCTGAATGTAATGAAAATAAAAGCGAAGATTTGTTAAAATATTTGTTTATATTAATGAAGCTTTATTTAAAAATGTTATTACACAGAAAAGTGTAACGTCAAGTGATAGACAATGTGTTAAATCTATCTAAGGATCGAAAACTTCACGTGTCAGTCAGATTTCTTGATCTTAAAATCTTCAGCTTGAGTTATTATCTGCATTTACATAGTTTTCCTCAGTTGCAGGATCACTTTCAACTGTTGTCTTGCAGATGAACCCAGATTTGTTTCGTTTTCCTCTTTATTATCAAAATCTGAATCAATTCTTTCTTCCAAATCGTGAAGCTTCAAAACATCTATTTTGCTTTTGATTCCCGATTCTTACAATTACTATAATAATGTTTTTCAACTACTAGCTATGAAGTTGACAATTATTGCTTCTTCTGGCCAACAGAGAAGTTGAGTTTCTCTATTAATGATAAATAATATTCATTTTGTAAACCCAGAAGATTGTCTTTAACATATTTGCTGCTTGAAATTACCTATCAAGATGAACTTATTTAAATAAAAACGACATTGATTTAAAATTCGCGGTCAACCAAAAATGACTGATTACATAATGAGAGCGTTCCTAATCTATGGATCAGGTGAGGAGCGGGAACAGACAGTGTACGTGTCAGTCAGACGACGGGGTAATCATCTTGAACCATCAGGGCGCTTCTTACCGATTTGATTTTGAAATTGAAATGTGCAGGAGAACATGGATCAAGGAATGTTTTTATCTTTGGCCAGTAGTGTCCACAACACTATTCAATTTATCGTTAGAATACACAATGAGAAAACTACACAAGGGTAGCTTAAGGTCAAGTGGCAGTCGAATAATAGCTTATGCGGACGATATCGTGCTTATAACCGAAAGAAGAAGAATAATGGAAGATATGCTAAAGGAGATAGTCATAGAGGGAGGAAAAATGGGGCTAAGAATAAATTTAACTAAAACTAATGAGATTTGGGAATCTGAACCCAAAAAGAAAAAGAAAAATCAACTCTTATGTATTTGAAGAAGTGGAGAAATATATATATTTGGGAGTCATTATTAGCAACAAAGGAGATAGAAGTGCCGAAATTGAAGAAAAGATACTCACCACGCCAATAAAAAACTACTCAAAAGTAAAATGTTAAGAAAGCAAACAAAATTGAATATACATATGAAACCATAATAAGGACAATAATGATGTATTCAGCAGAAAC
This sequence comes from Galerucella pusilla, assembly GCA_910591695.1. NCBI lineage: Eukaryota > Metazoa > Arthropoda > Insecta > Coleoptera > Chrysomelidae > Galerucella > Galerucella pusilla. The sequence continues at coordinate 6,096 of CAJUYI010005652.1, forward strand.
AATGACGTTAACAAAAAAGGAGGAGGAAAAACTTAGAATAACTGGAAGGAAGATCATAAGAACAATATTGGGACCTGTAAAAATAAATGAGAATGAACATCGAATTAGAACGAATAGTGAAATCTTGGACGTAATGTAAGGCGAAGATATTGTAAAAAGAATAAAAGTACAACGAGTTAAATGGCTAGGGCATGTATGGAGAGAAGAAGCTGAATCAGTAGCTAATAATATCCTGCAGTGGAGGAATCCAGGAGGAAGGAGACGCGGCAGACCCAGGTCAAAGTGGCAAAATGAGGTTGAGGCAGACCTTTATAGAGCAGGAGTAACAGATTGGAAAGAGAGAAGAAGGAATAGGAAATTATGGAGAGAAAAAAGTGAAAGAATTTGAATGTACAACGGGGACTGATCCACCCCAATTAAGCGGATCTAGAAAGCATATGCGATGGGGTTCCACATGGGGTGTCAAGCCATATTATTATTCAGTAGTGGATGAAATTGTAGGTATATACACAACGGTGGTGGAGACATTTATTAAGCCTTGCACCTTTTTCCGCTCGGTCAATATTAATAGTCTTCACTATTAACAGATTCAGCCAATACTTTTATTTTCTTGTAAAATTCAGGTTAATTAGCTGAAAATATTGCCGAATTATTATTGGATTAATTAATAAAAAAAAGCGAAAATCACTTTCTATTATAAAAAATTTAGAATAACAGACGGAAGATATTGACCTTTGCAGAATCGTGAGAATTTTAACATTTCATTAAAAATTGCCGGTTTTCACAGTAATTTTATTCTCCGCCAAATCTGAATAATTTATGGTAATTTATTTTAAATTGAGAACATGTCCCAGCCTGGAATTCACACAAATGATCTCTTATTATCTTGTCATCATACTCACCGCTTATACATCTTGCCAATTAAAAAAAATGAACATTTTTTTCAATGATATCCAATTAGTCCGTCATGCCTTAAGTACTCTGTACCGGCTCAGGGTAGATTCATCAAATCTGCGTTATTCGACAGACAATTTCCCCTATTATAAGCTTCCCAATTAGGCAATCCAGATCACGTGACTCAATATGGCCGTGCAGGGCAAACAATTTAGACAGATAGGTTTGTTTTGTATTGTTTATTCAGTTATAAACAGTGCTCAAGATTTACCTCCCCTACCTCTAGATGTAGTAAAAAAAAGATTCAGACTAAAAATATTAATCGGACGCAGCTAAAGAAAAAAAAAGAACAACCTAACCTCATTTACTACACAATTACAGTGACAGCTGGCGCAATAAGGTGTCAGTTGTCAATTACTTTAGAGATACGTTTCGTTTGACAGTACACAAAATTTCACCTCCTTTCTTTTTATATACATTTATACCCATTAAATTGATATTAACAATCGCGATTTGGGATGATCGTACCAAAAATAATATACAGGTGAAAGCGATACTACAACATACCTCATTAAAAACGAAGCTTGTCATCTGGCTGGTCTCTTCTAAACGAGTATAGATTATAAGTTTCTTTAAATTATAATACAAACAAAAGAAAGCATTTACTCTCAATCTGACGTTAATTTGAATTATTTCTATAAGTTAATGGACGCCTTCGAGTGAAATATTTACACTAGAAAATACTTTTATTCAGTTCATGTGAAAAAACGTACCAAATTACATGTTTTGAATTGACCTATAGAAACGTTGTTTCGAAATATACTTTTTTTCCACATAATCACTTATTAGATTTAAAAAAATGTATGTAAGAAACCCAATTTGTTTTGGAAGTAAATTATTGTTTGGTGAATAAAGAGGTTACAAGTTTATTTATTTAAAATGGATATCCTATGATGGACTAACTTGAATACTATAATCGGAAAGAAAATGCAATAAATTGATAGTGTTTAGTTTGTGAAAACTGCAAAGAAAGTTTACCCAAATGAGATAAACATTTCACTTATTACTCGAAAGTAATGTACAATAGTTGCATGTATAAGGATCATATTTATCTTCTATTTCCTTTCGTTCAATGGGAAAATTTAGTTGATAGTTACTAAATAATAAATAATGGTTTAAGACTTATTTTTTTGCAGATAGAACTAAAAAGTTAAAAAGATTGTCAAAATCGCGCGTGATTTAAAGAACTTAATATCCCCTTATACTTTAATATACTATTATTGTCAAATGGAACGGTATAAGATAACTGTTTTATAACCAAGAATATTTAGGCACTATACAACTAAAAAGTGTTTTATAATGCAACGCAATTGAATGCTATACAATATTCATTATACAACATTATACAGCTTCAATGAGACAACTTTAAACTGGCTTATAAGGTATTATATCATATTAAAAGAAATGATCGTATAATGCGTTATATATAGCATATATTGTAAAAATCAGCATAGAATCTTTTAATACAACAATAATATTTTCTTTAAAAAACAAAATTATCGCAACAAAAGGCTTAATAGAAATAAAAAGTCCTTTAAACAACGCTATTCGACTATTATACAACAATTCAGTCGTCTTAGAATTCCATTTGGGTATGAACGAGCTTTAAAAAAAAAAAAAGTAATTTTGATTTCAAAGATTATTAATGATGTAACTTGTTGAAAATATTTAAAAAAAAGCCTGTGTCACTCTGTATAATTTGGTTGTGATCGACACTCTTGAGATAGGGTATGACAGATGTTAGATGTTTACAGAAAAGCCGTTAAAGTTAATGATTTTTTATATTTGATGGCTAGATTATATACCTACTGCCGGTTATATTGTTAATAAATTTATTTCGGAGCACCTTTTTTGTCCGTAGTATTTAGTCAGCCAAAAATATTCCTCCAAGAAATATCAATAACAACAAATTATTTTTTTCTTCTTTGATTTTTTTAAGTGAAAGCTAAATTTTTGGTGGAATAATCTGCAAAATCGTCTTAGCAAAATATATTTAAGTAGTAATGGTACGTTATTATCAAGTTAACTGTCTACTAGTCATTTACCTTTTGACTAACCACTTCTGTAAAATCTACTAAACAATGAATATTTATTTTGACAATATCTTTATTCCTTAAAACGGTACCTATATTATTATTATTTTATTTTATTTTTAGATTTTTTTGGATTAAAACTTGAAACAATGTTTTCTATCTAATCGTAGCACTTTTCAGATTCAATAACATAACAGGGTTAGTCTCTGTACCTTCTTCTTTCTTTATTAACAATGATTACGACATATTGTAACGTTTCTACAAATTACTGTGATTTGGAGGAACAATTTTACTCTGGATATATCATTTATGAAAGTCAAAGATCGGTTAGACGCAAATCAAAATTATATATGGACGTTTTCCGAATCACTCCTAGGGCTGTGTGCTACGACAAACACAAAATAACGTGACAAGAAGTTTAGAAATCAGAAAAATGATTTATTTACACTACCATAGCCCCAAAAACGATAGTTTCATTGGACAAAGACCAATATTATGTGTTATTTTGTAATTGAAGTTGTCAGTGCTCAAATTTTGCTATAAGCGACATTTATTAACAGAAAGACAGTAGAAACGCTCTCCCATCTTTACTCATTATTTGAAAGCAATACATAAAACCACTCAGAAGCATATGGTCACTGACAGAAAAGGAAAACCATATTCTTGTATTATTTATTCGGTTACGTTTTTCTAACAATTTTTTTGAGATGTTCTTATGTCAACACATTGTCAGACAGACTGTACATAATATGTATCATCATAAATCTGAGTTTATTCTCCAGCTGTACACTTTTTAGGATATTTCAATTAAAAGTATGATTAAAATGATGCCTAGATCTGTAATTAACATTTGTATAACTTTCTCGGCAATTAAAAAAGGTGATAAAATATAAAATATTGTTCATTCGAGAACAGTTTTAAAAGTTAAATAAACTCCGACAAATGAGAATTTGAATTAAAGTTATATATAGGGTGTCCAAAAACAATTATCAAAAATACAATGGAACCTGCAGAGATATTAATGATATTTTATCAATTAACAGTTCATGACCCTTTGTTATAATATTAATAAATATTAATTATAGTAGTTATTATACGTATGTTTGCAAGGGAGGGAGCTGCACGTGTTTCTATCGGACCAGAACCTATAATAGGATACAAACATAAATTTTGCTATTGGTGGGAATCGATGCTTTATCAGATCTCCTAACACCTTGCATGCCTATTTTTTCAAAAAAATATAAACTTTACTTTTAAAACGACTTTAAAAATCATAAAATGATTGAAAATCCGCCAAAACGCGCTTTACGTCATAAAGATGGCTGCCCCATGGTGTGACGTCATTTGTTCACGTTATTATTCGTGTATCACGCTCTGAGTTCTTGTCACCCCATTTGATTCTGAAAGCTTTAAAAATGGATAAAGCCGAAAAAACTTTGTATTTCAAGTATTGCATTGTTCCAGTGTGTAAATCAACGTCTATTAAAACTACAGACAAAATATTTGTTACTTTACCTGGTAGCGCAAGCAAAAATACACTTAAAAGTATCTACTTCTATGCTGGTGATTTTTATTCTTGAATAGTTTGAGGTTATGTACCTATATGTCTAGGAATTAACCATAAAAACATCATTTTCTTACGACCACACATCGAAATATGGTTGGTATATATTATATAAATAAAACATAGTTCAAATCGTACTTACGATAATGCTTCAACTTCTCTTATTTCCTCTGCATTAAAGCAGCTGTTTGACTTTATAAATTCAAGCAGCATAAAATGCGGATCTCCATTCAACATTTCCTTCATTTTAAAGAAATCTAGTCTATTTTTGAATCAAACTAAAATGATATTCATGGACTAACCAATTTTATTTATTCCATTAGATTGTAATAAAGCAATTTTCTATGATTCGTCTAGCTGTACATGATATAATCCATCAACTGCGTAATATTTATCTAATTTTTCGTATCAACTAAATCACTAGAAACAGTGACTATTACAATAGAAAGCATAAAGTGTATAATAATGCGTTGCATAACGTTAAGACAAACACATATTAATGAGTTCATGGCACTTTGTTTGTCATTGTTGTGTGTTAAAAAAGTGTAACCGAAATGTCGATGAATTCCTGGTTATAGTTATTTTTTTTCTTGTACACGCACCCGCATTGTTTTAAAAAGATATTTGTAAGTGTCGTAACTTCAACAAAAATAATGTATTGCATGCGAATAACAACCAGTTAAAGTTAATCTATTTACACAATAATTCAATTTAATATTTTGAAACTCGTTGGGAATAGTGGAAGGAAAACAATAATTTATTAATAATTTTCGCATTTCAACATGAGACAAAAATTAATTATGTATTTACTTACTGACAGCTATAGGTGTGAATTTAGCTTGGAATAAAGGATATACAAAATCTAGCAGTCTATAAATAATTCGACAGTCATGTGTCCAATTAGCTTTCATTACATTATTGAATAATATTAACATTATTAAGCATTGATTAATTATCATTATCACGAGGTGTGTGGCCATAATGCATCAATGTTGATATCCAACATTTGAAACTATTCATTAGCAAGTGCATGCTATATCTCATTTCAGTTGGAGTTAAAATTTGGAATTTCATATCACTTTAGAGACCTATCGTACCCACAAAGTAGAATATGTCCATTGGAAGTCCATTTTATGTCCATCTGTATCTGTATCTGTGAAGTAGGGAGGGTGAGTGTAGGCTCACAGCACTTAGGCCACATGTGATCTATTGTACATCCTCCCGAGGGGTTGTCCTCCTAGGTCACCCTCCATCCTGTCCTTCCCAGGAAGTTGGACAACTCACTAGGAGACATCTCTTTTATATCGGCAGGTGTAGGCCAAGACTCACCGAACACACACTCGCTTATTGACGATAACTCCGGACACTCGCTTAAGACATGCCTGACAGTTTCAAATTGTCACTTAGTTGACAGTGGCCAGTCAGAAATCCTACTGTTAAACGTAGGTTTTTCCTGGTCATCACCAAATATTTTTTCGGCGCCAGCTTTCCAGGGTCGCCCAGGGTGATCCTGGCAAGACTGCATGCTTTAATTCCATCCCTTCTCTTAAGGGATTGAGCATGGGGTGTAACGTTTGACTAGGGTTCTGAAATTTTTAGTCCAGCCGCTTCCCTGGCTGAAGAATCGGTAATGCGATTACCTCTTATGTCCATTTCAAGTGCACACATTTTTGGTACTTGATGTACATCCACTTTAAATAGAAAGGTGGAAAGATGTTTGGAATTGAGCATCCATTGTACGATCCCAATGCATAATAAAAGGCCAAAAAACTGATGTAGTAGGGTATATGTTAGTGTATGTTTTGTAATGGTAGGTTTGTTCGTAGAACAGTCAGGAACTATCAGAAACCGTCAGAGGCATGCGCATTGCAAAAAAGCGTTTGTAGCATCAATTTGGCAGTTGGTGATTTGAAAATCATTTGTCCGAAAAAGGAAATTTGCGGTTTCGGATCAGTTGCCAACTATCAGAATAATTTGTTGATCGGGATCCAATTTTCAGTTTGAACATGCGTATTGTGATGATGTAGAAAGTGACAAATTTATACTATTTTTCTATTATAGTAAAAAAAACTTGGAAATAGCTAACCGTGAGTAAAATAATTTGTATGTTGTCATACCGAAAATTTGAAAAAAAATCTCTGGCTTCTTATTAGGATGACCAAAGAATGACACACACATTACAAAATTATTTACTTATGTAAATGTCAGAGTTTGACAAACTTCCAATCAATTGGAAATTCCTTCTACGAACAAACCTAGTATACTACATAAGGTGTGCGGAATGTGACATTTTTCACACGAGTGGGAAATATTGTAGCACGAGTAATGTACAGTATTTTCCTACGATCACGTGATAATTTCACCAAATAATATGTAATCAACATCTGACATATTAATACACAGAATGTTACAATTAAAGTCAATATAATTGATTTCAAAATTAACATAAACTAACATTAGTGACAAAAATTTGAGTAGTTTAACTGTATAATATGGTAGGTTATTACAATTATTAATTGGTTGGATAATTATAGAAATTGAAAGTGAAATTATAATAATAATAATAATTCATTCACAAAATATATAAGTAATTACAAATTTGTTTGGTTAGTGAATAAACAACCCGAAGGTCTCCGATAAGTGTTCATACACCTGTTTCGGCAAAATACATATAAATAAAAACAACAGTACTCAATTTAATAATGTTAGATACCTATGTTATTACAACCCTGATAACATTATGATTAGAATCAGAGTTGAAATTGAAATGATAATTATTTAAAAGATGCAAGGATAAAATAACAATAATAATAATAAATTGAAATCATAAAATGAAATTTCAAAACTTTGGTTAATGTCACCATACGTTTTTTCTTTATTTTTTGATAATCCTATGTATCATGGTTGTCCGTGATATGTATAATTACACCATCAATGCAATATGACAGAAATATCTCGCCTGTTCCAAAAGAAACGCTTTTGATTTCTTTCTGAAAAGCATGGGATTATTCATGAGTTTGATACTGTCAGGGATACAATTATAGATTTCCGGAGCTAGGAATGAAAAAGATCTCTGACCAAAAGATTTCATCATTCTCGGAACAATATAGTGGTGTTTGTTCCTAGTTTCATAATTATGTAAAGGTAGGTTACTCTTATCCTTTATAGCGTGATATTTTATAGAGGCACAAAGAAAATGTAACTGTTTCAAGTCAAAAATGTTGCTTTCCCTATATAATCGATCTGAAGGATATGTATGAGGTTTAGACAGAATGATCTTCAAAAATCTTTTTTGGATAATTTCTAATGGATGAATTTGAGTTCATAGAGCACTTCATCATACTTCATACATACTTATCATGAATACCTTTCAAGATGATTACATTTTCCTACTATTATAACAGGTGATTTGGGTACAACATCGGACTTCTGACGAAGAGTTCGCGAGTTTGATCCTCGACCGCGCCCTAATTTTTTTCAATCAAGAAAATTTTACTTTTCAAATAGATCGCTTCAAATTTAGATATTTCATAGGTAAATCTAATTAAAAATTATAAATTTGACAGCTTGCCAGTGGTCAATCTTAATAAAAATTCATTTGGCAGCTTTTTCATCCGTACACGTACGGATAAATTTTTTTTAGACAGTGCGATATATGTCACTTTTCTATGTGATCGTGAGAAAACAATATTTTTCAATGTCTGTACACAAATTTTGCCAATTCTTATTCGTTATTTGCTAGTGCTTTGGCAGCTAACCATGTTGTTTTCCGTTTCTTAGAAAATTTTCAATAAAAAAATTCTTCAGCTGTTCATAGTAAGATTTAAGAACATCTGTAGGTACTGGCACACATATTCCTATTACTTTCTTTGTATATAGAAATTACTATTATAAATTATGACTAATAAAGATTTCAGGTAATAAATAATTCAATATATACAAAGCTCCATAATATGGAACGTGAAAATGGAAATTATTTGTAAAGTGTTATTTTATTTCAACTATAAATAACGAAATAGACAAATTACAAATATGACATTCTAATTTTCCGCTATATAAACAATCGTTATTTGTGTATAATATAATATATCGATGACCAAAAATTAGAATGGTCTTAATAAGTTTTTTCGGTGAATGGATGGGTAACAGTTTGTCGTGATCTAGAAATTCAAGTTAGCGTGAGGAATAAGTAATGAATATACAAAATTTAACTACTAAATCAAGTAGAGAAGATACTCTCAAATTTTTATGAGCAAATTTTGTAGATTCCAATAATGATTTTAAAAATTTTCTAGAATCTAGGATGGAAAAATTTTTGCTCCTCACTTTTCACTACCCCTGTATGCAAAATATCATAAACGCGTCTTTTTCCATAGTCCTCCATCATCTGAGAGTGCGGATTAAAAGATACAGGTCGGTTTTTGATTTTGATTTACCATTTTTTTGAATTATAATCTGATTCACAGGGTCAACCACCTTAGTGTGATGTCTTCATTACCATTTTTTTAAATTGAAGCCGCCTTTTTCAATTTTCGGATTGCTCTTGCTGAACTGATTCCAAAAATGTATAATACGACTTTTAAAATTGGTACAGGATG
>CAJUYI010005653.1:0-15244 GCA_910591695.1 Galerucella pusilla
AAGAAAATAGCAATATTTTTTGTCAACAATAATAGTAAATTTTGGTCAAAAGGGTAAAATGATTTTGTAAAAAAAGTAGTGACGTGACTGTTGTCCTCTGTTGCAGCAAGAGGCTAGTCAGAGGAATCTTATCCAGAGGCAGCAGGCTCTCGCTCTCATGTGCAGGTTAGCACCCTATGTTTACATTTTTGTTGCATTTTGTAAATACTTTTACCACACTTCATGATATTACATTTTTTTTTATTTCTTTTATTTATATTTTTTTTTTTTACAAAGTGCAGCAAAATGGTGTTAGCAATTTAGGTTATAACAATTACTATTTTTGGGGAATATATTAACAAAATTTCAAAAAATGTAAAAATAGGTGGAAAAGTGAGATAATTTTGTCGAGGTCCTTTAATACACTTTTCTACCGTGGCTCATATAGCATTTTTTTCATTACTGGCATTTTTTTTTTAAGTTTCGACATAAAATATGAAATTTTAAATTTATAATGTCGTTTGGACGGGTCACCAGTCACTCCCGTTTTACATGACATGATAGACTTTGTTCAACCATCCTTTGCCGTTACGTCATAATCGGTGACGTATTCTGCTGTTTTACGTATGTCTTATATTAGTTGAATCTTATTTTACACTTAACCTCAAAATTATAATCAATGACATGTTAAGAATTGTTTCCAAAATATTATAACAACTGAACTGTCAAAAGTAACAGATTAAATTTATGTCGACCTTAGATAAGAAATACGTTAATGACGTCATAATTCCGTCTCATCCATTTCATGAATGAGAGATCAAGATGGACAATGTTTGACGTAACGGCAAAGGATGGTTGAACAAACTCTAGAAGTTAGGTTAAGAGGCTAGTAGTGAAAAATAAATATTAACCATAAATTTTTCAAAAACTGTTGAACAATTTGAAATTTTGTTGTTTATTTAAGCGGCTAGTGAAAAAGTTGGTGCATTTAAATTCTGAAAATTCAGAATGGTTGCGGAGCAAACTAATTTTATGTATATTTTTTTCAATCTATCTTTATTTTATGATATAACAATTTTGGTACGCGGTTTGTTGCAATCGACAAAATAAGAGTTGTAATTTGATAGATCATTTTTTGAGCAAAATTTTCAAAATTTCAATTACATATTTTTTGAACGCTAAAACTAAAAATCTTTATCTACTTTTATCATATTCATGGCTTTGGATTTTATAGAATTTTGTTGTCCACACTTTTTTTGTACGAGCCAAACAAAGAGATGTCATCGTAAAAGACTCCCAATTTTGAGCGCTGTACGTTGTGCTTGCAAGCTGCGTCGCAAGCTCCAGCAGTAGACGGCATGCTAGACCAAATAATCTTGGGGAGGGAAGACCGCATACTACAACTACTACATGGACAAAATCAAACCATTAAGGCACAAAGATATTTTGAAATTGGTTTTATTTGATTGAAATCAAACCCAAAGAGTTTGATTGGTGCAAACGCCGGTAGGGAATGGAGTACGATTTTTTTTTGATTTTATTTATACCCAATATTACCCCCGCAATATTTCTTGATAAATTATTGATCCTTAAAAAAATGATGATAATGATTTATGCAAAGAAGCTGTCGAGGAAATCCTTTCTCCGGCTAATGAAAATTTAGCTGATAAGATCTGATTTTTATAGGATCGTAATACTTATTTTCCTAACTAGTGCGGAGAGTGATACTTGATGAGACCTCATTTGGACATGTATTCGAGTACGGTAAAGGCACTTTCCGCATGTGTTAGGATCAACATTTTTTCTACGAGTGGACGGAAAATTTCGTTTAAGACATAGGCTGACTAGATACACACTAGCAAGTTTATTAGTTACCCTCTAAAATATAGTATACTTTTTACAAATTTGTACGAATGTTTTATTAATCACAAATGAACCAAAATTACTACCAGATAATTATTTTTACAACGGCCATTTTCATAACAAATGCTTAAAGTTCACTTTGGCTAAAGTGACTTTATCACTTCAACTTCACTTAAAGTTAAATGATTTTCATAACATTTCAACAAAAATAATCGTCGCGACACCACACTGTTCAATGCGAAATAGAAATGAAAATATCTGGCTTGCTTTCTATAAGAGAGAAAGATACAGACAGAGAAACATGCGACGCCGCACAGCTTACAATAGCTTCCTATATCAAAAAGTGTCGTGACAACTTTTCGTAAGAATTTTATCCGTCTAGCCCCCCTTCACAACGCGCGATAAGGAACTTCGTTCCAATAAAATAAAAAACATTATTGTGGTTTTATTCCCAAAAGAATAAGAGAAAAAAAAAATAAATATAAAAAAAAGGCAGAACGTGTCGCGGGACACACGGTAGAAACTTTAGTTCCTTTTAAGCAAAAATTATGTAATACATCTGACGTTATAGATAAACAATTTTCATATTCTTTGGTGGTTGAGTAGTAAGCACACCAGACTCTCACGCGGTAGACCCGGGTTCGATTCCCCGCGAGGAATTTTTTTTTATTGTTAATTTTATTTCTAAATAATCATTCTGCTTGATATTAATAACGACAACAGGTAGACGTTTGAAATATTTAGCAGAATATTCATTATTATAGATAATGGTACGGTACCCTCCATGAGGGAGTCCGACTGGCAACATCTACTTATAACAGCATCGTATATTTAAAAAAGGAAACCGTAGCATTATACAAATTGGACATTCAAGAACTGTACGTTTACCACAAAATTAGTGGAAACATAAAATTGAATTGTTAAATTTTTAATTTGAAGTTATATTACAGTTTATAGAAATTTTTATTTTCTAGATTTTTTCCTAAGTGGGTCGTAGAAAAAATATGCTGCTCGACTCGTGTGGATTGTCCATATCGCACTTGAACGATTGAGCACTCCGCCTACGGCGTCGTGCTTCATCTTCGTCCTCGTGCGATATGGCCATCATATCCACACTAGTTGCACAAACTACAATTTCTTTCAAAATATGCCCTTTTACATTTAAAAACTACCTGCCAAATGTCAAATCAATTTATCAATCCATTTTAAAGTTATCGAATTAAAACATTCAAGTTTTCAAAATTTCAACACCCTGTATTTCGAAAAGTAGCTAGACCCCTTAATCGCGCAAAAAAAATTATGGAAATAATAGTAAAAATTTATCCGAACAAATTCAAGTAGATCACTAGCACTGCGAATACCAGCTTTGCATAGAATTTCAATATAGCATCGGTGGTTCAGTGGTTAGAATGCTAGCATTGAACGCGGGCGGCCCGGGTTCGAATCCGGGTAGGAGCATATTTATTATTATGAATCGCTGCTTCGTAAACGAGAGAGAGACTAAGGAGGCACAAGCACGCAAAAGCAAGGCACATAACGAAGCAATGTAACATAACGCAGCGTAACGTAACGCGTAACGGTCAGATCTTTTGCGTCGCGACCCCTGGTCGCTCAAACATAACCTGGCATAAAGAACTAAAGTTCCAATAATACTATTTATGTTTATTTCAAGCTCTGAACTTGACTTCGTACGTGCGACCTTCCTACTTCTATTTATGTAACGATTCAACATTCTTATGATTTATTGAAATTAGCTTCAAGGGAATTTAAATATTATTGTTAACTTATATTGACCAAAAGGCATCACATTGATCATATCCATTTTCTCACTCAGGGTATATGTGGGCAGCATAAGCTTCGAATTAAAGGAAGATACTATCAGGCAGGCTTTTCTACCGTTCGGTCCGATCAAATCCATAAATATGTCATGGGATCCAGTGACACAGAAACATAAAGGTTTCGCCTTCGTAGAGTACGAAATTCCAGAGGCGGCACAATTAGCACTCGAACAAATGAACGGCGTTATGATCGGCGGTAGAAATATTAAAGTCGTCGGAAGACCTAGTAATATGCCGCAGGCACAAAATGTTATAGACGAAATTCAAGAAGAAGCTAAACAGTATAATAGAATTTACGTTGCATCCATACATCCAGATTTAGTTGAAGATGATATCAAAAGGTATGTAGCTTTGGGATGGATACCCAGTCTTTAGTTCTTTACAGATTCCCTTACTACGCTCTCAATATACCAAGTATATAATATCCTGGTTCGACTTACGTGTCATCTGATCGTCTTTTTGCAAGTTTATCAACTTTGTCATTGCACTCGATACCCTAGAGATCTGGTATTGAGTTCAGTTTGACGTTCTCTGTAATCTGTAAGAATTTGACGCCACAATTGGCTCATTGTACATCCTTCTGAGGTTCAGACTTCCTTCTAGCTCGTCGTCCAGCCTGCTTGTTTTAAGTAGGCGATAACAAAGTGAAGTGTCAGACAGACCCAGTCTGTAGAGGTGTTTTCGTAGGTGGCAGTGACCGGTCAGAATACCCGTGTTCTGTCTGTTCATAGTCACGTACTTTTTGACTACTTGGTTGCCCTGATACTGCAGCAGCTCCTTGGCAAGCCTGCAACCTTCTGCATCGTCCCATCTACCCTTAAATTTTTCAAAGGAGTATTCCTTCCCAATCATAGCTGACGCCGACATACCAAAGAAAGTGCCAGGTCCAAGAGTTTTTGGGAGGCTGCTTTCCTGGCTAGTGAGTCGGCAATGTGGTTAACTTTCGATTTACTCTGCTCTACCGTCCTACCAATTATCCTCCTCTTCCACTCTCCCTAACTGTTTGTGTAAATGTCAAATTGCTTGAACTTCGTAAACATATTTTATCCAGAGATATCCAATTTTTATTTTGTTATTTCAGTGTATTTGAAGCATTTGGTCCTATTATCTATTGTAAACTCGCTCAAGGTAGTTCAGGAAACAAACACAAAGGTTATGGATTCATTGAATATGAAACAGCTCAAGCTGCCAATGAGGCTATAGCCAGCATGAATTTATTCGATTTAGGAGGTCAGTACCTAAGAGTCGGTAGAGCCATTACACCTCCTAATGCTCTATTGGGTCCATCTTCCGGATCGAGTGTTCTACCAACAGCGGCAGCAGGTAAATACTGATAAAATATTATTATTTCATGAACATATTTTAAAATTGAAATGTTTTTAAACAAGTGATTGTTATCTTTAAATATGTTTGGCCGTATGCATGACCAAGAACTTTGGAGCAATTCTTGAAAGGCTTCACAATAGATCCCCGTTGGAAAAATTGAAAAATGTTTATTTTTCAGGTTTTTATTAATAATTATCGTTGTTGCAAAATTGAAAACTTAAATTAATGATTGGAAAACATTTTTTTTTATTTTATTAATGATCCGTTTTTATGTTATTAGAAGCTGCATAAAAATAATTTTTTTGAAATTTTTATGTGTTATTGTTTAAAAAATTGTTATAAACAAATGCGTTGTTTATTAGACAATTTAAAATTTTCTTATGGAATTTCAATCTTTGATACAAATAATGATTTTTAAAAGAAAAATTGTTCCTTAAAAAATTTTTTTATTGCTTAAAAACGCATTTGTTAATTAACAATTATTTTCTCCCACTTCTAATTAATATTAAGGAACAATTTTTTTTTAAATCATTATTCATTTTTCTTTTCGATATAAAAAAAATTTCGTTTTATTTATTTTTTCATTGTTTATGTAATAAACAATTTTTTATAAACAAATAAATTTTTACCTTATATTTTTTTTCCTATTCTACTTACTGTCAAAAAAACATAATAACATAAAAACGGATCATAATATTTGAAAAAAAAAAATTTTTTCCAATGATTAATTTAAGTTTTTAATTTTGCAACAACGAGAATTATTAATAAAAACATGAAAAATAAACATTTTTCAATTTTTCCAACGGGGATCTATGGATCTATTGTGAAGCCTTTCAAGAATTGCTCCAAGAGAGAAAAAAAAATCTCAAATTTTAAGTTTAACAATTATCACACTTGCAATGTTCATGTTCAAGCAGAAAAAAATTATTGGTTAACAATTGAATAACTAATTGAAAAATTGTGATAAAAATTTTTTTTTAGGCGGATTATTGTTCATTCATCTATCCAGTAAGCCCCTGAATTTTTTCATTTCTTAAATTTCATATTTAATGTTAAAATAATTTTTATTAATAAAGTGTCCAAAATAGGCGTGGCTTACGGACGCCAGAACACCCGTTTTCGGCCGTATTTTCATCCATCTGGGAAAATTATAAATATTGCTCCTACAGTTCCGGGAGTCGGGGTTTTTTTTTAGGAAATTTCCTCCTCTTTTCAAATCTTTTATTTTTTTAATTTGAAAAATCTTTATTAGTTTTTGAGATATTTGCAAAAAACTAAAACCCCTTTTTTTTAGTTAATTGTTAATAACTTTTGCAATTTTTGTTTGCGGAACTTAATTTTTTTCAAAAATTATCTAGATGCCATCTTGAATCGAATGACACCTCGATCATAATTTTCGGAGACTGCTGAAAAAAGTTGACCAAAAAGGCACTTGTTGACTAGATTATAAGACCAATGTAAAATGTTTGTATTGTTTTAGTTGCTGCAGCAGCTGCAACTGCAAAGATCCAAGCGATGGACGCTGTAGCTAGTAATGCTGCAGCACTAGGATTACCCAATTTGAGCAAATCGCCAACAATTCCAGCAATACCGACTCAGGCAGTGGGAATGCCTGGCATTGCACAACCCGTTGTAACAATGCCAACTGTGGGTTCAGCAGGTGGTGTCGTACCTGCAGCGATTCCGCCTCCTGGTATTGCCATACCTCAAATTACATCACAGAGTTCTATTGTAACACCTTTAATCGCTCCACCACAAGTAAGTAAAATTATTCTGTTTCAGATAAAAATAGATTTTCTTTGTGTTTATGCCTTATGAGTTCATACACAACTTTTATTGAGTACGTTCCGATAAGAACCATCCAAATTTTTTATTTATTTTTCAGGTTGTAGTGCCCCCACCAACGATCGTCACGCCCACTATTAGTCAACCTCCTTCGATGGAGTCGATGAAAAAAGTACAAGAAGCACAACAAAAACAACAGGAGCAATTGCAGAAGAAATTGTTGGATCAAAACGAACCGCAGACTTTGCAACAACAAGAAAATATGTCGATAAAAGGACAAAATGCAAGACACTTTGTAATGCAAAAACTAATGAGAAAAGTTGATTCGAAGGTTGTTATTTTAAGGTTAGTTTTTACTGAAAAAAAAAACGATCTAATTATTTAACAGATAATCTAAATTTCGTTTCTATTACAGAAATATGGTGGGACCGGAAGATGTAGATGAAATGTTGCAGGAAGAAATTCAAGAAGAATGTAGTAAATTTGGATCCGTAGAAAGGGTTATAATATATAATGAGAAGCAGTCTGAAGATGATGACGATTCCGATGTGATAGTTAAAATTTTCGTGGAGTTTACAGAAACTTTAGGTTAGTATTAACGTACGGTATTTTTGATTTTGCGTATTTTTATGTACAACAATCACCGGGGGATCACTAGGAGGTACTAATAGAGTACACGCATATATTTTCATATTTTGCTTAGATATTAATTTGTAATAGTAAAGTTGATATCAAAAATAACTAATAATTGGATTTAAAAAATATTTTTTATTTTGTTACAGCTGCCGAGAGGGCGAGAGATATTCTAAACGGGAGGTATTTCGGAGGAAGAATGGTGCAAGCATCACTTTACGACCAAACATTGTTTGATCACAGCGATTTTTCAGGTTAACAAAGAAAAATCCCAATAAAAACTTTATTTGTGAATAAGTGCAACGTTATTTTAATTTGGAGAGAATTAAAAAAAATTTTATTGAGTTCTGGGAACCTAGAGAAAATAGACGTATTTTTAAATTGATTAAACATAGTTTTAAATTTAATTATAAACTTGTTAATTTATTGTTGTGACTTATAATCTCTGTATATTTGATATTTTTATGTATATTTTCTATTTGTCTGTAAATATAATATTAAATACAATTTATAGTACCTAGTAAACTATTCGTTTATTTTCTTCCTCTTATGTTCTCAGTTGAGGCAATCCCCCTAATCCTATTCCTTCTGTAATGTTTTTCTTATTTATTTGAACTGTTTTTACCGTCGCTCACTATGGCTAATTACTATTGATTTATTGGGGAAACACTTACACACTACTTAATGTCTACTAATTTATCTACACTCGGTATAATAATTGTCCTAATTTATCTTCAACACTATTTATATTCACTATCTGTTCACTCACTGTATACTGCAACTGTTAACCGATTCACTGTATACTGAACAACTTTCCGACTCACTCGAAAACCCGCGTAATATATAGTTCTTTGCAGCTCTAGAAACATTCTTGAATTTACGAATTAGAACGTTCAGGAACACCATTGTATTGCCTTGTACGATTCAAGAACAGTCTGAATATTACCTGTGAAAGAAACTTTCTAGAAAGGTCGCATTCATACAACAGTAAGTGCAGGGGTGTTTTCTCTTTTCGACAGAATCCACATTCATTTAACACCTTGCTTTCTGTTGTACAGGTGCTATGCAATGTGATGAAACCACCAATGATTCCTAGTTGGTTTTTGCCAAAGCTTATTAGTACGTACCATTGATGGCTTTTGGTTGAATTCCCAGATATATTTTGGCTATTTCAGTGTGGAAGGCATTTCCAAAGATACTTCTGTGTTTTTTGAGTTCAGCCTTGAAGGAATTTGGCCCAATCCTGCAGATAAATTTCAGGTCCTAAAAAAGAAGTGCTGCTGCTTTTATTTGGCTTCTTCATTTTCTTATTCACCAGCAAGCAGACTAAGTTGTTTCCTCCTAGTTCATGAGGTTTGGCAGCTCCAAACCATCTTTAAACCAATAAAATGTTATGAACTAAGTGCCTTGATGGCAGCTTGACTTTCTCAGAAAACTGCAATATTTTCCTAACCAAATTAGCTGTTTAACCCAAGGTTTTCTCTCTCTATTTCTTCTACCACCATTCTGATTTGTATTATTTTAGCTGCTCCCTGCATCATTAAGTGAAGATGTACAAGCCGTAAGGTCTAGTACCACTTCCATGTTAGCTGTAGGACAAGATCTTATAAAACACAAGTTGAATTTTGGATTTTACCCAGAGCCAGCTGTATTTTTGTCCTAAGTTGGAAATTCTGTTGTTTATAATACTACACTAACAATTTACACTATCTTACATGTGTTTCGGTTAGGTTAGCCATACAATTTGTTTGAAGGCAACATCTCAATGTTTCTAGTAGTAGTTTGTGTTCTACAACACAAAAATAACTGAAATAAAATATACAGATATCCAAAATATACATTTTTATATTTATCAAACAATGCCTATTAAATAATTAACACAAACCGCTCAAAACTAATTTATAACCAGTAACTAGGTATCATCATTTCTCTTTCCAGGTATAGATTCGTATTCATGTCTTTTAGGAAATGTTTCATAACCTTTGGTCATTGGTGTCATTTGACCTGCTTTTGCATCCACTTCGATAGCATTTTTCTTTTTCATTTGCATTATGGCTACATTTTTCATCACCTCTTCTTCAGTTGGTGGATGCTTTCTTCTTCCCCTTAACCATGATTCCCATTCGGCAGGCATTTCTTGCATAAAATCATCTTTTTTTGGAGGATTGAACCATCGACTATCACGTCTTTTACCGATTGAAGGATCTGCTGGTATTTCATAATATTTATTACCAAAATAATCAGTACCAATGAGGGTTCCACGAATTTGTCTGGGTTTTATAGAATTAAGAAAATTTCTAATTATCATTGCCCATATACTTCGACTTTGAGGTTGAGACATATTTTCTGTAATAATAAATAATTGAATTTTTGTTTACGCAATATTCAATTGCCTCAAGCAAAAAATATATAAAATTGAAAGAATGTTACTTTGCTTGTATCTGTTTGTATGTATTGACTTTATTATAGATAAATAAAGTTACGTCAGACAACCCTGTTATGTCAAAAAAACTGTCAACTTGTCATTGTCAAATGCTTAACTCTTTACTAGTTACATTTCATTTTATTCAAGCAAACTTCTTACCTGCTCTCTCACGCATGTCCACGGCAAATTTATAGATATCTTTGATACATCACCGAATGTAGAAAATCTTATTTACAACAATTTCTGTTAGGACTCTCTGACTCTTATTATATTCTAAGAGATTTTACATCTTCCACTTTTTTCACTTGATCATTTTCGAGTCAATTAATAATATCCCAAACTTTGTTTCCCCTAATACAAATGAATGAGTCCACAAAGCTCTCAACTTTTTTCATTTTAAATGGAATATTTATTGTGATTTTCCATTTATGAAACTTTTCTGCTAACAGTATTAGACAATTTATCAAGCATTCATGAAGAAGAGTCAAACTAAATTATGAATTATGTCGAAGTGTCATTCAGAAATACCATAGTGTGATTATCAATCATTCAAATATTTATATTTATTAATGAATATCCTAATATAATACATCATAAAATTTATACAATACTATTTAGACTTTAAAACTAGTCTTAAAAATTAACATTTACACACTACAACCATATAGTCTCCGGCCTGAAGTATGAAGATCGACTTAACAATGATGTCATCTCAGGCGTTGTATGTTTTGCGGGGAACGGGGCTGGGAACAAGGTAAAAATTGGCATGGCCGACTGTAGAGAAGAAAATATACAAATCGGATGAAAATAGTTAGTTTATCTACTGTTCCTAAATAAATAACCCTATTTCTTAGTTAAACCAGTGATGATAGAATTAATGTCGTAAGTAAATACAAATTTCTATTTATATTTATCAAACGAGACAGGTAGTTGGTTCTAAACTTGTGGATCTGACATTTCCTTTCACTAGTCATGAGATGTTCACTTTAAATATGGTCTATATCTAAATAAAATTCTTTTATCAGCTTAGTTTTTTAAATGTAGATACATTTTTATTTTATATTTAAAACACTGAATACAACTGTAATATTTTATATTTATTTGGCATATCTCAGATAATTCCTATTAATTGTTCCATAGGTGAAATTTCAAACAGTAGTTGTCAATAATGAACATACTTATAAAATTATCGAGAAAATTATGCATTAAACATTATTGAAAAATATTTTTCTGGTCAACTGAATGATGTATGCTTGACTTGTACATGTTTTTATGTTTTAAGTAATTCATGTAATAAAATGTGACAATTTTCTACATTGATTTAGCTGTTATTCATAATTTAAATATTTAAATCATGTTAGCAGTACCTTGGAATTCAGTACATTATAGTATTTATAGTAGCTAAGTTTTTTTTACATTTATGCATCAATATACCATTGTATCTCTTTATACTGAACTTTTGGTACTTAAATACACTAGATAGGTATCTGAATTATCCTGATGGAATCCATAAGCAATAAATAATCATAATTGGTTCATGAATTTGTTGAAAAGAACTGAGCTAATATTATTTCATTTTTATGTTATAATCCACCAAACCAAAGGAAAGTTATCAACTAAAAACATAAATTTACCAATTTTAATAGTATCAATCTGAGGTATCTGAAAAAAAATATGGTAAATAGAATATGGAATAAATAGGTATAAATTACTGACAAACTAACAAGGAGAAATTTTTCAGATATCTAATATATAGGAAATGTCCTTGAAATTAATGTGAAACAAGCAATTTCCTTTAAGTAGATATCCTATAAGATTAGGAGGAAATGAAAGCATTTGGTGGGATAAAAAATTGTAACTTGAAACCTCGCTCAAAACTGTATAATAATATTTATGTAATATAATTTTGGTTAAATGAGGAAATTTTTCTGGTTGTTCACCTATACTGATGAATTTTGGCAGTCAATATTTAATGAACTCTGGTCTGTCTCATTTCAGGCACCTTGAGACTACTTTTTTGTCCTTGTAGGTATAAAATATTTTTTTACAGGCTGTAATTTAGGAATTAATGAATAGGTTTATTTGAAAACTGGGTAATCTTTTTGGGACCTAAAGTAATTTCATCCGAGGTATACAGGGTATCTGTGACATCATCATAGAAGCTGGGACGTCATCGTAATGAAAAAAATTCACCTGTGCATCTATTCTTCATCTAACCTAGGGAATTTATTTAGGATATGCTGGGTTAATATTGTAGTAAATAGAAAATAAATTGCACTTGTTTGTTATTTCAGACTCATAAAGTATTTAATAGTTGTATGAAAGACAATCTATACTTTAAAATATTTGATATTTTACCTCTTTGGAAACTGTTTGTGAAATTGCTGAAACTTTGCTTTTTACTTACTTTTAAAAATTTTATTGTGGACAAACTATGATGATTATGAATATTGTTAAATCATCAAACAAGAAATTAGGAAATAAGTAATAATATTAATTACAGTTTTTTTTAGATAATGTGAAGTGGAAACAGACAACTACTGTTTTTGGAAAAAAATTGGCCAACCCTTATTGCGATAATGTAGTAAGACTGCGTGTTATTTTCAAACCTGTGTTAAGTGGACAATTACAATCATGTCATTCTTCAATAACATTAAAAAAGTTCTACACTTTGGTGGCAACGATGCAAAAAAGAAAAAAGTTTATAATAATGTGCGCATGGAGTGTGACCCAGAGGAGTTCTGGGACATGATAGGAGAATTGGGGGATGGAGCTTATGGTAAAGTGTACAAGGCTCAACACAAACACACGGGACAGTTAGCAGCTGCCAAAATGTGTAGGTTAGACGGTGAAGACGATCTTTCTGATTTCATGATAGAAATTGATATTCTATCTGAAATAAAAAATCCTAATATAGTAGAACTTCATGAAGCTTTTCAAAAAGAGCAACAACTGTGGTTGCTTATTGAATACTGTGATGGTGGAGCATTGGACAGTATTATGACTGAATTAGAAAAACCTCTCAATGAAGTTCAGATAGCTTATGTGTGCCAAAATATGTGTAAAGGACTGCAATTTTTACACAAATCACATGTTATTCACAGAGACTTAAAGGCTGGAAATGTGTTACTCACCATGGCAGGAGGAGTTAAATTAGGTAAGTCTTTTTTAAATGTTTTATTACAGTTATATAAAAACATGAGTAGGTTCACTATTCACAAAACATACAAATATTGTTTATTTTTGATAATGCTATTTTATTTCTCTGTAAAATATCTTATGAATGTCGTAACTTTTATTTATTTTAAACCATTAAAAATCAAAATACATTATCAGTATAATATCAAAAGTTTTTACAAGGTTTCCTTATGATTTATTGTTGGAATTGTTGTTAACCTCTACACACTTGAATACACAAAACTACAAACTGATCAACACTTTATTTTAAAACAAAAATAATATAAATAGAAACAAACAGGGTTTAGTAACAGTATTTTGTAAAATAACCAAAAAAGTACTAAGTATCTCGTCCCTAGTAGATTGATTATTTCTTCATTCACATACATTTTTATCAAAGATACTTAAGAAAATTTGACAACTAATTTGTATAGTCTTAACCTTCAAAATATGTT
Source organism: Galerucella pusilla (assembly GCA_910591695.1). Lineage (NCBI taxonomy): Eukaryota > Metazoa > Arthropoda > Insecta > Coleoptera > Chrysomelidae > Galerucella > Galerucella pusilla. The sequence continues at coordinate 13,482 of CAJUYI010005653.1, forward strand.
CATTGATTGTTTAGATGTTGAATCAGATAAGAATATGTCAAGTATTTGCAAGTGGAGTGCTACCAAATTGAAAATAGAGATATCGAAAAACATTGTGGTTTAATTTCCTATTAAAAACAAACAAAATAACAAAACTATATAAACACATCACAACCTAATAATTTTCTAATATATTTGTTTTGATTTTGAACATTTTTGCAGAAATTGTTTTCCAAATTCATAATAACATTAAGTAGGTTGCAGAACAACCATCTGTAAATTTAGGTTCAAAGATATTTACCTGATTCGAAATGATTTAATTTTGTTACTTTAACACAAAGCCGTAAATTATCAACGCAAACATGATCTTTCGAGAAATAATTATTAAAAATGACACTTATACTCAAAATACATTTTTACAAAGGAGCACACACTAATTACTATAATTAATTCATTATCCTTTTGTTAAATAATATTTTAGAACTAGAATTCTACATTCCATTAAAACAATATCACTTACTGCAGGTACATGAAAGTGCATTTAGATCATTGCCAAATATTGTTTATTATTTTACAGATATTTTTAAAATCTTTGAAATGTTTAACAGAACATTTATCTACAATATCTCGCAAATTCCACCTAAAATACTTGATAATCTAAATAATATATATATCTGTTTATTTTAGTAGAACAATGAAGCAATAAACCAAACATTTTAAAATTAAGTATCAGTGGTTTAGATGATGTCATTCTATAACTAGAAATTTAAATTATATTTATTTTATGAATGAGATTTATGATTATTAAAAAATAATTTTTAGCATGTACATTACTATTTATAGTTTGCCTAGTCTATGGCGTGCTGCTGGATATTGTTTTGTAGTTGATTGTGAAATGAAATTGAAATTAAATTGGTCCAAGTTTATTAAAATTTTGAAAAAATATAAGTATATTGGGTGTCCCATCAGGATTTCATATCAAAGACTTGGTAGATTATAGAGGAACTTCAATTCCTTTCTATACTTAAGGGGTCTCCCATACTTCAACAAACATGATTTTTTGGCTTGATAACGGTAACAGTAGCTGGCGCCGTGGCTTAGTTGGCTGAAGCGCCTGTTTAGTAGAGAGGAGATCGCAAGTTCGAATCTCCCTGTGGCCTCATGTTTTTTATTTTATTTTTTTTTTAATTTGTTATATACTAAAGGAATATACGAATATGAATCAATCAGCTCAATAAATGATACAGGGTGTTTTCAAATGACACTTACAACGTTTGCATGTAGATACCTCTCGTAAAATTGGATATAAGAATTAAGGGGTCTAGCACATTTACTTTTCGAAATACAGGGTGTTGAAGTTTTAAAAAATTGAATTGCTTAAATGGATGAATACATTGATTTGACATTTGGCAGGTTGTTTTTAAATGTAAAAGGGCATTTTTTGATGAAAAAAGGTAGAACGTGTCGCGGGACACACGGTAGGAACTTTAGGAACTATATCATTTTGTCCAAGTTTACAATAGGAATCTACATGCACACGTTGTAAATGTCATTTGAAATCACCCTGTATATTAGCTTCACTTGTTTGTATGTTTTTATAGGTAATGGAATGGAACCCTTGGGATGTTTTTTATTTTTAATTACTAAATGTCTTTTGGAAATCAATTAAATTTTATCCTATTGTTAACACCATAAAAGCACTACTTTTGAGTACGATGAAAAAATATCTAATATTGAACATTTCTTTCCAGCTGATTTTGGTGTTTCCGCCAAAAACAAAAATA
>CAJUYI010005654.1:0-15244 GCA_910591695.1 Galerucella pusilla
AAAAGTCAACGTAAAGTGGAAAGTAGACATAAATATTCGATATTTCCGATTCAAATGTTTTAGAAGAAAATATTTTATTTACTAGTTTAGTGTTCAGTGACGATTCTTTCATATTTTGTGACTAAAGACATGGCTAGCGAAGGTTTTGTAAAAGCACTAACTGATAAGCCCACAGTAGACTCATTTATGCTGCTTGAATTCATGAAGTCAAACAGCTGCTTTAATGCCGAGGCAATAAGAGGAGTTAAAGCATTATCGTAAGTATGATTTAAACTATGTATTATATATAATATAATGTAACAACCATATTTCGATGTGTGGTCGTAAGAAAATAATGTGTTTATGGTTGATTCCTAGACATATAGGTACGTAACCTCAAACTATTTAAGAATAAAATTACCAGCATAGAAGTAGGTACTTTAAAATGGTCTTCACAAAACAAAAGTAGTAGTATTTGTCGAAATATCGTCTTTGTTTCGACGCATAGCTTGCAACCATAATTCCCTTCTCTTAAATAACAAATATTTTGTCTGGAGTTTTAATAGACGTTGTTTTACACTCTGGAACAATGCAATACTTAGAATACAAAGTTTTTTTTTCGTTTTTATCCATTTTTAAAGCTTTCAGAAACAAATTAGGTCACAAGAGCTCAGAGCGTGATACACGAATAAGAACGTAAACAAAGACGTCACTCCATGGGGCAGCCATCTTTATGACGTAAAGCGCGTTTTGGCGGACTTTCAAATTTTATGATTTTTAAAAGTGAAGTTTAAATTTTTTTTTGGAAAAAATAGGGATGCAAGGTGTTAGGAGACCTGATAAAGCGTCAATTTCCACCAATAGCAAAATTTATGCTTGTTCCCTAATAGGGCTCCCTGCAGGATATATAAAAACCACTTACCCACAATTATTGACACGAGTTATTAAGGAAAGCCGGCATAACCACGCTGTTCGTTCCACACACCACCATTAGCTCATGCACATGGTTATATTGGTTGTATTGTTCTGCTTGTTGCTTTGCGCATGCTACGCTACTGCTCACGAAGAGCTGCGCAGCGACAATGACGGTCTACCGTATCCCGTATCCGCTAAGTGGCACAGAATCAATGGGAGAGTGTTTAACGCGCGAGATTTTAAATATTAAATCAAATAAAATTAGCCCGAAACGCTTTCTCTTAAGTTTATGCAGTTAGATCCACTCAAATTGTTCAAAACCGCTTTCCAGATATGAATTGCATTGAGCATGTTTGGGCTGAAATATCTAATTAAATCGACTTGAACAACCTCCACAAATTAGCTAACGCATTGCAAGTCATCTGGGCATCTGCTTTCTAGTTTAACGTGTACTTTTTTGTCCGAAAACATTTGGTGGAATAATATTGAGACGAGGCTCAAGGTCTCTTAAATAGCCTTTAAAGTTATGCAAAGCGACACGTGAAATGGCAAGCCTACAACGACAAGACGTCCATAAACACTACTCTTGTTCCAACATAATCAGATTAAAAATTCACTCTTATTTATTCTATCGTAAAAACCTTCTACACTTTGCCACTTGTAATGCTGAGAAGGATATCGCTTCTTCGGGATATTTGATCATAGTCAAACCGATATTTCTACAGGGCGTGTAATTCTACTACAGACCAGGGGGTTAAAATGTATATGTTCATGTATGTACGCAGTTGTAGCACCTCTACTTTTATTTCAAAATATGTTTAATTCAATTATAATCTATACATACAAAAATCTACTCACAGATTTCCTACAAATGGATAGTATCTGACCCCTGGCGCCTCTTATGGTGGAATTTATTTACAGGTGAAGGTATCTTTAGAGGACCGCTAACAACTACATCTGGCGTGCATTTCCAGTTGCATAAGATATGTCTATCAAAAGTAAGTGCTGTATGCCGTTCGCTGGTGGAGGACCGCTGGTCGCCAGCTCTCACATCTATTCCACTCAAAGTACACAGTTAACATTGGAAATTATTCACAAAATACGATAAAACCTCTAAAAACAATCTTAGATCCATAGTCATTGTTTGGCACCAAAATAATAGCGCCGCGCGATTGATGGTAAGACATACTGCGCTTGAGCTCACTTATATGCGCGTGACTTGTCGTCTCTTTCATTTAGTCCTTGCTAAACACCTTGGACTAGGTTGCCATATGTTTTGGGTGGCACATTAGCTTAAGTATATATGAAAATTATTTATCTCCTCGAGTCCAGTGCCTCACAGTCAGATAATATATTGGTTGCAGTATTCATGCCACAAATTCTGCAACTGATACCTCCATTATATAGCCCTATATAGGATATTTTACTAGGGCACGACGCGTTATATAACCTGTTATGATTTTTGCTGATTCCTACTGATATTAGCTGAGTTCGGAATCGGAAAAAGTGTCAACACTTTTGGCACTATTGACACTATTATTGCGTTCGGTATTAATTTGGGGTATGAATGGTGTTAGCATGATGGGACACCGTTTATTCGGTACAAACTGATCACACTATCTTTACACCATCAGCACGTGACTAAACTCTGCACTACACGAACACTACACTATCACCGCACCAAAAATCCTTTCCAAACTCATCTATCAAGTAGTTATTCGGCCTGTTTTACACATATTTCACCTATAAAGCTCTTACTGTGTACCTGCTTTGGAGAGTTCCTCAACTGTTGTTTATGTTGGCTTTGTACCCATTTTTGGACCACTTTCGCTGTGGTCCCAAGAACTGGTTCTGGTCCTGGTCCAACATATGTCGCTGCTGAACCTATTCCTGCTAGTTCATCAGCTTGTTTATTTCCAGAAATATCGTTATGTCCTGGCACACACACGGCAATATGTTTTCATATCTCAAATGGCTCCACTTACGATGACCTTTATGGACATATGTCCTGATCTAACTGTTTTATTGCTCAGGTTATTTTGCAGCCTGAACCACCTTATCTTTGCTTCTCCCATTATCACGAGGTAGTGGAAGAAGGCCAAATAAGGCTTTTGGTGTTGCCGTTGGCATGCTTCTCAAGCACCCTTGTCTTAATTAATTAATACATACTTGTGAATTCTTATTCCTCGATATTATTTAAATCCACTGTTACTTTATTTGACATTGAGATATTGGATTTTGTAGAATAAACAGCCATTATCTTATATCTTTTCAAATAATCAAAAAGAACGGTAAAAAGATACCTAATTATGGATACCAGAAATAATTATCTTATATATTTTTATGTTGTAACTCATCTTTCATTAAACATCTAAGTATACATTTATGTTAATTTGCTAGATGGACCATTTACCATCTCTTTTTTAATTTATATCTTCAAATCCCATAAAATGGTTAAGTTAAGATAATAAGAGCAAATTTATTTGAAAGTTGATGTCGCGGTATTCTCATTAAATATTTATTAATTCTACTTTTTTGGGCAATGTTTACATTAAGATTCGACTTCTGGTACATTTTTTCAGATTATATCAAAAATGTTGTAATTTCCATAATAAGTGAATATGTATGATTATATATATAACTTAGTTGTAAAAGTATAGAAAATTGATTAATTCGAGAACGTCGTTTTGTACCTGATTAGTCCAACGATACTAAAAAGTTAAAAATAAACATTAAAAATAATAAGAAGTTCCAGCGTCAGATCAAATTATGAACTTGAGTTAACAAAATATGTCGGAAGTCGAAATATTGCTGCTTGGGTAGTAACAACTATCTCATGTCCAGACGACCGGTGCGGCAACTCCGTGTTTCTCTGAATGCTAACGAACGAACAAGCGACAGCGAGTAAAGCTCTTTTCACCATCTAAGAAACTTACTTGACTTGATTTAAAACTATATAACTTTTTGGATTTACTGTGTATAGCCTCACTATACCTGATGAAAAAGAAAAAGTATTTTTAATAAGAATCACCCAAAAGTCTCATAGAGTTGTCAGGCAATAATTTTGCGTTTTAACCCATTTTCCCGCACGCATTTTCGTTTTGAAAGTGTCACTTTCCCGCACTAGTGACCTTATTAAATAGTTTTTCACTTCGGAAGCTGTAACTATTGTTACAACAGGTAAATAAATTTTTACGAAATATATAAAATAAAATTCTTTCATCTACAAATGACTCAAGACCGTTGCCATCCCCATCGAAGTCATTTACTTACCAGTTAACACCAAATAGCTCCACTGGACCGGCAATTTTAACCCTAGAACCACAACGTGGGGTCGCCCGTGACCCAGCCGTTTGATTTTTCCCGAATACGATTGCCTTCGTTTTAGTCTCCGAGCTGTGGGTCCATGTAGCTTCAGTACTTGTTGATAGCTTTTGATGTGCATATGTGTTTTTCGGCCAAAATTTTACTATCGCCGGCTATAAGCTATTCCGTGTGTTTTGACCCCACGTTGTGGTTTGCGTTATATTTTTTTCAAGGTAAGTTTAGACGTTCATTTTATTTTTTTGTGTCCTAATTAGTATTATCACAGGAAAATGGATGATAAAAAGCAAAAACTTTGACCAGCTTTGTCACTCAAAAACTGTTGCCCGAAAAACGAGAAGATGGCCTTTAAGAATTTCATATGGTATGTTAGACGCTGCTGGAATCAATTCATTTGTACTGCATCAGTTCCAAATGTTGGTCCAAGGTGATACTCGATCCAATTTTCTAAAAAAATTAGCTGACGTTTTGGTAGTCGATTATATGAAGCAAAGATCAGAAAATGAACGCTTGCCAAGAAAATTAAGACAATCTATTCGCGCCTACCTTGGATATCCTGACGAACTCCCGCCTCAAGAACCACAAAACAGTTCAAGTCGTTGTTACTTTTGCCCAGGATCTCGGGACCGAAAAGGACGTCATATTTGCGTTCATTGTAAAAAATATGTGCGCAGAGCACCAATTTAACATTTGTGAAGACTGTTAACTGTTATCTTACTTGATCTTCTATTTTTTATTAAGAATTTGTTTTTAAGTTTCTTCATGTATCAAATATGTTTATTTTATCGTTTATTTGTTTATCAAAGTTTTCCATAGTTATATATCACTTTTATATCCTATAGTCAACGCATATCATTTCTTCGTGCCACATTAGAAGTAAATTTAAAAAAGGGTCACCGGCGACCCCACGTTGTGGCTATTGTTTCAGTTACATTACGTTGTGGTTCTAGGGTTTAGTAATTTACATAATGCAACAAATTGTGTTTTTAATATTTATATTTATAATAATTAGTATTGTTTTCAGTTAAAGTTTTGTATATATGTATGTTGAAATAAAATAATTTTTTGAAAAATGGGTTGGTATACTTTTTTGTATATACGGTCGTAGAAAAGATAATGTTCCAAACTCATCTGTAATGTGTCTTTCCCGCCCTTGACCGCTTGCACGAACTACGCTCCGCGTCGTTTGGGTCAACTGCAGCCGCGTGCGGGAAAGTATCACTTTCGGCACTTGTTGGGAAAATAACTATATTATTAGCCAAAAAATAAATACGATCTTGTCACGGCTTATACTTTTATGGCTTTATTGCATGTCTTTATCCCATCTCAAGTCAGGTCACTTTCTTAGATCGTGAAAAAAACTATACTCATTCATTCAACCCAACAAAACAATAACACTTCTTGTGGGAACCTTACTCCATATATTTCAAGAAAATTGATAATTTCTTCTATTCCTAGCTGGCTACCTTACTTACCTTTTGAGTAGCTTCCGGAAAAATCAGTTTTCACTTAGATTTGCTCTTTTTTCTCTTAATTTTTGGTACATTTCTCGTCCGGCACTCTCAAGGCCATATCTGTGTGTGCTCAGCTTTTCGTCAAGATTTTCTATGGTCATTTGGCAGTGGAACTATTATTCAAAACCGTATCGTAAATTTTAAGTTTGCGATACATACATTTTAACAGGAAATTTCAATGCATATTCTTGTGTTTTTATTCAAAAGATATAGTGATTTACAAAAGCGATATTTTAATCAAACATCAATCTTGACGAAAGCCGATGCATTTAATCTTGAATCGCAAATACTTAGTCTTCGTGATTCATTGCCAACCCGATAGAATTGATAGCTGATGACGCAGTTAACGCAAATAGTTGTTGATTGGATTGTGGTCTTTAGAATTGTCTCTCTAAATAATAAATTTATCCGATTGTTTATATGATACGGCTCTATAATTAATTCCACCAAAAATATAATCTCAATATTTCGTATACCACTTAATATTACAAAGACCTAGATTTCTCAAAACGCCCTCTACTCCACTCAAGACACTTTAAAATCTTTACTTTAGTCGAAAATATCGGTTTCCATAAAGTATTGTCGGAAGAAGGTTAGTTCAATACAGGAATCTCTGCCGAAAATTGGACGGACGGGAATAATAGAAGCCCATAAGAATAGATATTATTTATTCATTGATCTGTGTTAAATTTTGAGAAAAGGATTAAACCCCACCATTACATTGTTTATATTGAAAAAAATCATGAATTGCCGCACACGTCGAATTGGGTCTATTGAATAAAAAAAAGTATTGGCTTCTACTTCCTCTTATTAAAGTGTTTTCTTAGTATAAATTGAATAAAAGGCCAGTGACTACTCCATGTAAAAGGGATTACTTATGGCCATAAGCAAACTCTTCTGGTTTGAAGTAGTAAAATATTAGGCTTTTTCCAGTATTGGCTTATTTTTATTTGAATAAAAATAAGATCTGTCTTAAATCAGTAAGTTATAACTTAACGATTCTTAAGGTACCTATAAAGCATCCTTTTTTCCTACGGTAGTTGCTAGTATATTGTTAAACATGGTGGACTTCATAAATGTTCGTAACAGAAGCAAGAATTAAATGGTCGAATCGATTCCAAATTCCTACAGTCATTGGTGCTGTAGATTGCACTAATGTTCAAATTAAAAAACCACCAGAATTTGGCGATGATTTTATTAACAGAAAAGGATTTGCTAGCATAAATGTACAAGTAACTTGTGATGTTAATGAATTGATTACAAGTGTAGATGCTCAATGGCCTGGAAGTGTTCACGATTACAGAATTTGGAAACAAAGTTCCGTATATGAAAATGTGGCAAGATTTCAGGATAATTTCTGCCTTCTCGGAGATAGTGGATATGGAATTACTCCTTGGCTATTAACACCTTTTAAAAATCCTCAAAACCAAATTGAAGAATTATTCAATATCACTCATTCCAAGGAAAGAGTTGTAATTGAGAGAGTTTTTGGACAAGTAAAGCAAATGTTTCCAATTCCAGGACACAAGGTTAAAACATATTTGTCAAAAGTTCAAAAAATAATTGTTTGCTGTGCTGTTTTACATAACATTAGCAAGCATTTACGAGATGATTTTGAGTATGTATAGTATGAATGTTTGTTTACGCAACGAAAAAAGTAAATATAAGTAAGTTATGAGTAATCACTCAAAATTCAAAAGATTTTTCCAGTACTTACTTTCGAGAGAGTTCTAGTTTTTATTCAAATAAAAATAAGTATTAGCTTCTACTTAGAAGTTTTAGCTTTTTGTTATAAGTTATGACTTGCAAGTTTTTTTTTATTTAATTTTTTCATTCAATAAACTCAAAAAATAAAAAACATTATTGTGGTTCGATTCCCAAAAAATAAGAGAAAAAAAGCATCTATATAGGTACTGGAAAAACAAAATATTTTTTTAAAACTGGTTTCAGCTGAAACAACTCACCCTTTTACCACTATCGTCACTGTGTGAAAATTATATAAATAACTCTCAGTCAGAACTCGTTTATTACAACACGCTGTATCCCATTAGCGACAAAACTTATCACACAAGTTTAAAGGAATTTCACTTTGGAAACACTCTGTATATAATTATTTCAGTAATTACTATTATTGATAGAAATGAAGAAATGCAAAGATCTATACAACGAACAGAACAAATTTAACTTCCAAACATAAATTTTAAATAATCGTCCACAAATCAAACTTTATTTAAAAATATATGATACTTATAAGCATCTACGTAATTGCCACAGACTATATATTGGAGAGCAGATCTGATTTTTTGCTTGTTTCAATCATTAAAATGATGCTTGAAGATAAAGGTAAAACCCATTCCACATGCACGTACCAGTTTTCATCGGTCTTTGCAAATTACTATTTGTTTTTTTCTTCAATCATAAATATCACCCAAGAATTTACTTTTAATATTTAGTAGTAACATAAATTTCAAGTTTCTAAATCAAAAGCACAGTTACATAAATAGCAATTGATTAATCTGAAGGTGGAATTATACGAGATAGGTGACCAGAACTTATTTAAAGCTGAATAGTTTCTTCTTCGATCTGTTATCGGTTTAAAATATCGCTAATAGGAATTGCACCGCAAACAAATCACTCGGAGAAATGTGAGCATTTTACTGCACGCGGAAGCTGAATTTCCTACATTTGCAAGTCTTCACGCTGTTGACGTTTTTACTAGCCTTTGTCATGCTTTCTTGTGGGCATTTCACATTTACTTCAATTTAATACGTTTTAACAGTTTTTAACAATATAACATTCACTTAAGGTGGATTCATAAACTATCAACTAAACTAGAACTTATTTAATTTTAAATTCTTGCATGATCATCTACAGCACAGTCCTAGTGACATAAGTAGATTTTTTCTTCGGGCCAAGATAGGAAACTTATGTTCGACTGGGTTCAGTACCCAGACAGTATTGGACTCATCACCAAGGGAATTCCTACCAACTCCAAACTCACCGTTACTCCCACCTCGGAATCACTACCCTATCATACTTCAAGGTGAGCAGCGGTCCCTCACACACTCTCCGTCATCTTCTCCCTTCTATCTCTCCTACCTCTCACATGCCATATTGAGTCCTTCTCTTTGCCTAATCATGCTCTCCACTACACCACTTATCTCCATCCATTCCTCTTCGCCCCTCAACATTATCTCCACTATATTTTCCCAATACACCGCTTCTCCTAGTTTATTTTCCAGCTTCCTTAGAACTTCCTCGTTATTCCAGCATCTAAACACATGTCCCACATCATCCTCCACTTCACACCTCTCGCACACTCTTTTCCCAATATTGTGGAGGTAACCTACTCTCGACCCATGTCCTGTGAGCACCTGCGTCAAGAAGTAGTTCACCTCCCCGAATTTCTGGTCCACTCAATCTCTCCAGCTCCCAATTGCTCCTTTTAGCGTGCTCACACACTCATCTCACCTTCTCTCCATTTCCTGTTCCATCCATTCCTGTACTTCCTCTCTGGTCGCACCCCTCCAGCGTTACTGTCTGGCTCTAGCCATCACGTCCAATGGATAGGACCCTGACAGCATCGCTGCTGCCAGTCCACCCACAGTCCTGTACCCCTTCACCACCTTCAGGAGTATCTCTCTCTGCACCCGCATGAGTGGCCCAACCCTCGCATTTATCCCTGCTTTTTCACCCCACACTTCCACGCCATACAGCATACTCTGCTCTACCATCCTACCAATTACCCTCCTCTTCCACTCTCCTGGCCCTTTCACATTACCCATTAATCTCCCCAGCCATGCTGCCCTTACTTTTGCCTCCTGCTACTAACCCATTATTAACATAGGTCGCGTTCAACCCAACAAAGTTGATCGGGTAGCGATTTTTAGAGTGATCCATCAGTTCGTAGTTCTGCTGAACGTGCTAATAACATCGACATAAATGTCAAATGTCAATGAATACAACAACTCAATTTTATTTGATATATACGACAATTATGAAATAGGTATTACTTCTAACTGCTTCTAACCATTAAAAAATGGGAATTAATCACAATAAATTGAACTCACCACTTTGGAGCTTACTATGAAGAGTTGAACTTCCTGACACACCATACAATTTATTATCCAAATCATAAGTCACCTCCAGTTGTTCATTCATTTTCACTGAAATACAAACTAAAATATCTCCAAACAAAAATATTTATGTTATATTTTCAACATATGACATAAATGACATTTAATTAGGCAATCCAGTGACCTGTCAAATAGAATTCAATATGGCGAACAGGGCAAACAAATGTGATTTAATACATTGTAGACCGTGGATTTTGGTATACATAAGTGTTTATTTTGGAGAAAGGTGCTTTGGTGTCTCTATACTAATAATATACAATAAAAAGTTTTATTATTAGTTTTATAACACTTTTAAGCTGGGTATATCCATTTAGGACCAACTTTTGGTTGTGTACCTTTATAAGAACATTATTTTTTTGTTAGTGGTCTTAGACTATTAATAATTATTATTTAATATTTACGGGTAAGTACACACTGACTAGGGTCCGTTGAACTATAGGGAAACACGAATTTTTGACTGATTTTGCGAAAAATCGATAGTACTCACCTATTTTGAGAATAATCCGTCAAAAAATTTGCGGGTTATACACAATTTACAAAGAAAAATCCAAAAAAAGATTTTTTTTCGCCACTTGAGCCATTACTTTTTGGCATGATATTTCATACAAAAAACAGTTTAAATGTATTGCTCTGTACATGAAAGTGATCAACAACATGTGTTCTCGCTATCTATGAAAAAAATCCAGTTAGATTCTTCATAATATTGTTTAAATTACCACTTTTATAAATATATATTTGACAGGCAACCAGTTAGGATATAAATAATTTTAATAATAATCGCATACACAGATATGCAACCTACAAAACATACAATATTTGTAGCGTGGTTGCCAGTTGTAATCGACCACTCGACAATCATGCTACATGACTATTAAGATACGAAATTAAATATTGTATCAGACTATATTTTTAGTAAGATTCATTCAAGACAAACCCAAGAACATAAATGAAATTATAAACACATTTTATATATGATGATATCATTATATTGCGTATTTGAAGAAGGGGAAACAAAAAATATATAATCATTGTATTCAGCCTTCCCCTCAAAAAATATCCAATACTTTGTAATCCACATCAAGTTATTCCAGAAGGGGAAGGGAATATAATAATTGGATTCACCCTTCCCCTTCTAGAATAACATTATTCTAGAAGGGGAAGGGTAAATCCAATTATTATATTCCCTTCCCCTTCTGGAATATCTTTTGAGGGCAAGGCATTCGCCTTGCCCTCAAAAGATATCCAATACTTTGTAATCCACATTAAGTTATTCAAGAAGGGGAAGGGTGAATCCAATTATTATATTTCCTTCTTGAATATCTTGAGGGGAAGGCAAATGCCTCCAATTATTTGTAATCCACATAAAGTTATTCTAGAAGGGGAAGGGTGAATCCAATTATTATATTTTTTTTCCTCTTCTTGAATAGATTGATGTGCATTACAATGCATTCATCCCTCTCATCCAATACTTTCTAAGATGAAATTCGAATGCAATAATTAATTAATATTTTAAAAATATCATGATTCTCAAGTAATCGTTTACAGCTGGCAACCATGTTACACATTGCGCTAGAGCTTCTATGTCATTTGTCATTTGATTTAATTGTTTTCATACAAATTTGTAGCCTGTCAAATATATATTTATAAAAGTGGTAATTTAAACAATATTATGAAGAAACTAACTGAAATGTTGTTATAATTAGCGAGAAAACATGTTGTTGATCACTTTTCCGTACAGTGCAATTCATTTAAACTGTGGTTTGTATAAAATAACTAGCCCAAAAGTTATGGCTCAAGTGGCGAAAAAAAATCTTTTTTTGGATTTTTCTCAGCAAAATATGTATAACCCGCAAATTTTTTGACGGATTATTCTCAAAATAGGTGAGTACTATCGATTTTTCGCAAAATCAGTCAAAAATTCGTGTTTCCCTATAGTTCAACGGACCCCACTGACTAAAACATATACAATATTATAATGAAACTGAGACTATTATGAAATTGCTGGCATTAAAATTTCACTTGCTTGAATGGGAAAATATCACCTGCAGTATTTAACTTTTATGCTTACGGATTTCAGGAGTGAAACACCTACTTCAAAATGCCAACAACTTGTGCATTGTAGTCGGTTGTGGGAGCCGTTCAAACCGAGACCAAGTAAGCTTTTTTAAGATCCCAGCTGTTTTAAAGAACACATTTTTGGTGCACAAGAATGAATTAAGTAAGAAGCGTAGAGAAATGTGGTTAGCAGCAATCAATAGAGATGATTTAACAGAATCAAAAATCAATTATCAGGCTGTATGTAGCAGGCATTCTGTTCAGTTTTGTTCAATAACAATATTTATAAAAACTAAGAAGAGTGATATATTCTAAATAAAAAATACTAATCAAATGAACAATATACTGAACACTAATAAAATATACTAAATTGAAGCAAAATATACTAATAAATTCGACTAAAAAGTCTTGAGCACTGCTTATGACTGAATAGACAATACAAAACTAACCTATCTGTCTAAATTGTTTGCCCTGCACGGCCATATTAGGTCACGTGATCTGGATTGCCTAATTCTTATTGAAAAAATGGCGACTGATTCCACAGCGCTCAATCTGATCTGTTAACAAAACATACGTTCAGCAAGAAATTGATTATCGCTTCGGTAGCGCTACGTTGTGATGAACGCGACCAATGATAGATATTCTATATTTACCCCTTGAATTAAATGTTCAGCAGTAAGCAACCAAATCTACAATGATGAATTGGACGGGTCCCTAATAGACTGCATATATATATTATTGAAGGTCATCTGACGTGAGGACGGGAGGAAATAGAATTGGGCAGGAGCAATGCCGTATTCCCGCGCATTTTAATCGAGCTCCTGATTGGCTGAAAATTAGGTACTTCAGTGACCTCTCTATTTCCAGCGTTAGACATAAATATTTCCCATGACAATAAGAATTGATTGTCTCTCTCGTATAATTACTGCATCCACATATAGTTATGAATAAATAAAAGTATTAAAAGAAAGACCGTAGGACAGGCTAAGAGTTTTATCATATTCTTCGATAATTCGTACCAGAGTTATTAATCTTGTCCATTCGTATCTAGATAATTATTATAAACCCATAAGCTGTTCTTACTTATGATTTATAACGTGCTGATCTTTATATTTATTTTTATTATAGGACCGGACACAAGAGTGCGACTGGTTACATATTGTGAGGGTGAGTTATTGCCTTGTTTAATTCGAAAGGAATAATACGTTAAAGTTTATTATACGGTCCATCATCAACTTAAATATGTATAACATCTTGATATTCAAGTTTTATTTAGCAAAATTGTAGAGTGTACCAATACTTGGGCTGATTAACAATAAGCGTCAATTAGACAATACATACCGGGTGTTCGATTGGGAGAGGTAGCCCAAAAAATATTTATCGAACTGCAGTTTAAAGGAAAAAAATATTTTCAAGTTTCCTACTCCACCGCTAGAGGGAGTTCACAGTAATATCACAAGAACCTCATTTTTCTTTATTAAATATACCTTTATAGTACCACAAAATTTAAATACTGACTATCATTTGGAAGGAAATTCAATGTCTACTGAAATATTGTTTCAACGTTTTTAGGGTTTCACGAGAATCTCGAAATTCTAGATTTCTCGCCTCGTCTCGATATCGATACGAGACTGAATTTCTTTTTCGAGACGAGATCGAGAATTGCACTTCGAGACTTTCCGAGATCGAGACACTTTTTCGAGATTTCTCGATCTCAAAAATGTGAATGCTGCAATAATAAACAGCTCTTCCCTGTAAGTATATATTGAAGACAAGAGATTTGGTGAATATTATTTCTCAATTTCGAGAATCTCGAATCGAGATCGAGAAATTGTCTTCAAGAAAAACATCGAGACAAGAGTTTGTTAATTTCTCGTCTATATTATTCAACCATATACTAGAAAGAGGATGGAATTTAGAAAAAAGTCTTCTTTTGGCACCAATTTTCAGAAATCTGCAAACTCTTCTGATAAATTTTGTGCTTTCGAATATATTTTTTCCATAAAAAGGTTTTTTAAGGCACAATGATTCTGCAGTTCGCTTAGTTCCAACTGAATATTGCCAGGATAACTAATTATTTCAGTTAAATTAATTATAAAAGAATTTCTAAAAATTTTTAATGTTTCTTTCTTACTCTCAAAGTCTTGATAACTATTTTCAAATGAATGTAATAAGCAATTAATTTTTGATTCGTACTTAGAATAATCAATATTGGTAATATTAAGATTTTGAAGTCTTTAAGTGTCGGAAATAAGTTGATATTTTCTCTGGCTAAATTCATTAAAAAAAGGTTTAATTTAGCTTTGAATCCGCATATTAAATTAAACATAATTGGAAGTGAACAGTGTTTGCCGTGTAATTTAAGGTTCAAAATATTGAGGTAGTTCATAACGTCAACAAGAAATGCAAGATCACTTAACCATGATGTATTCTTCAGTAAATCAGTTTCCAAAGGTAACGCCACCTTTTCCACCAAAAACACTTGTTCGGGCCGCGTGCCATTTAAAATGCATGCGCGGGCCAAACAGTGGCCCGCGGGTCTGTGGTTGAGCAGCCTTGTTATAGATAATGGTACGGTACCCTTATAACTCTACTTATAACAGCATCGAATAATTAAAAAGGGAAACCGTAGTATTATACAAATTGGACATTCAAGAACTGTACGTTTACCACGAAAAAATTAGTGGAAACATGAAATTGAATTGTTAAATTTTTAATTTAAAGTTATATTACAGTTTATAGGAATTTTTATTTTCTAGATTTTTCTTAGGTGGGTCGAAGAAAAAATATGCTGTTCGACTCGTGTGGATTGTCCATAAAACACTTGAACGATTGAGCACTCCGCCTACGGCGTCGTGCTCAAACTTCGTCCTCGTGCGATACGGCCATCATATCCACACTTGTTGCACAAACTACCATTTCTATCAAAATATGCCCTTTTACATTTAAAAACAACCTGCCAAATATCAAATCAATTTATCCATCCACTCTAAAGTTATCGACTTAAAACATTCAAGTTTTCAAAATTTCAACACCCTGTATTTCGAAAAGTAAATGTGCTAGACCCCTTAATCCTCACATCATTTTGTCCAATTTTACGAGAGGAATCTACATGCAAACGTTGTAATTACTCTTAACGTTCGAGATGCTTATACCATTTTTTGCGCGATCGTATTGAAATAAATTCCGAATAATAGTATATTGAGTATCAAGAACGGTAAGGGTTGTTTACCGGTCGACAGCAATGTTTGGAGGCTGAGCGTAGCGAAGCCTCCAATTTTGCTGGAGACCGGTATTACCCTTAACGTTCGAAATGCTTAT
>CAJUYI010005655.1:0-15241 GCA_910591695.1 Galerucella pusilla
AGTTTTGTTTCGAATATAAATGTCACAAAGCCGAATAAAAAGTTGAACAAATATTAGGGTAATTTGAACACGCGTTTGACCTTGGGGCAAGTGACGTCATTAGGTCTGGAGTTATGTTGGCAGTATTTGTTAGAATGGCTGGCCAATCGCTGCTACGGCTTCGGCCGAGGCCAAAATATCCAACGAAAAAGCAAATGTTTTGATCAACTTCTTCCGAGCTTTTGCTTTTTCGAACCATGATTTTCGTCTGTTTTCATCTCGAGGTTCGTATATGAATATTTTGCTTGGGTAATTTATCTTGTTATTTTAACAAAAACAAATAATCCAAAATTAAAGAGAATATCAATATCAATTTCGAGGTTACATGAGATGTCAAAATCAAAAACTAGGTAAGCAAACTTTACAAATCCTATGGAAATAACGATCCGTCGTTTTCAAGGTCGTAGGTTCTTTGATGTCACGAAGGAGGGAGGAGTGACGTCAGGTTCCAACCGCGCGCTTGCTTTCCGCACTTTTGATAATTTTTTTAGGATAGAAATCAAGCTCCAAAGAAAAATAAAAAAAGGGTACACTTTTTCATAAAATACTTCAATTTAAACCAATAAAAATAAATTACTGAAAAGGCCCATTACGCTGAGACGCTGAAAATAGTGAAAATAGAAATTACCTGACTGCAAGGACTACTTCCACCAGTCGAACTTTCAGATATCCTTTTAGCCGAAGTTATATCTCCGTTCAAATCTGCTCGTTTCTTCTTTTTCTTTAGATCGTGTAGTATTTCATCCTCCGATTCGCTCTTCACTTCCTTCTCTTTCGTTACCTCATCGCAGATTCTCTTATCTTGTTTTTCCGTCGTACTAGGCGGCTCTGGATTTCTAACTTGTTGCAACAAAGCGTCCCGTTCGGCTTCCAATTCTTCCAGAGATTTGTCCATTACGTCCTAAAAGGCAAAGTTCATCGGGGTTATAAAATAAGCCGGCAAGAGGTAATTAATAAAAAGTTTTTGAAGTGAAAACTTCCTCAGGTTCGTTGAGCCCTTTTTGGGTGAGGAAAAAACATCATAGTCAGGCTTTCCAAGTTTTTGGAAAGGGGTTTATTTTTGTGTGAAAATGTCCATTTACCATGGAAGTACAATACAATATTTAAAGGGGAACATTTATTTGCAAAAATTTCTATCTAATCTGGATGTAGGTAAGATAAAATTCGTGTAAGGGAGTAATAATTGATTTGTGAAAATTCCCATTTACCATGTAGTCCAGTTGTTCTAAAACTATATGTATATATAATTTTATAACTGTTTTATTTCAATTAATCCCTAACTACGCCCATGGTATCTCCCTTGGAAGAACCCATGTCCCCGCTAATGCTACAGACATACCCATGGCAAGCGAATTTCCTCTTCTCCTTCTAACGAAATTCGTTACAACGTTCCCCCAATCATTGTGCAACGCGGGAACTCGCAGTACCCCTTCTCATAAAAAACAGATTTTCCCGGCAAACTCAGTCGCATACATGGTATGGAAACTTGAATGACCGATGCTGAGACTCTCAAGAGTGAGAAGGAGATATTTTTCCTTGTCTGTTTTTAGTTCGAGAACAGATTGATTGGGCGTTAGTGTAGCTGATGGAAGTGAAAGATGTCAATTGTTATTTGTTCCCTCATCTCACTCCCCTACGTATGCCCATATTGTTATTTTCATTTGTGTTAAATTGTGTTTATTATTGTGCTTGTTGCTAAAAACTTTTTATAATAATTAGTTCAGTGTTCTGTTTAAGACTTGGTAAGTTTGTTTGATTATTACGATTTCATAGTTTCTCTACTTTTATCATAGGTACACGTGGTGACATGCTGGGGCAACTAAATTGGTGGTTGAAACACTTGTAAATGTACAGTATTTTTTTTTTAATAATAAAATTTATTTAAAAATATACTTCGAAAGTCTCATTTCTATTCCTATATATATATATTATTTAGTTTGAGTGAATAATATATTAAACAATATTTATCTTTGTGTGATAATTTTTCCAATTTTATATTCAAAAAACAGTTCATATCAAGTGAATATTGAATCTTGAATCAAACTAGTAACTGCAGGCTGAAAGAAAAAACGCTATACAGTAAGTATAAACAAAGTAACTTGGAGTATTCTATCTATGAAGAGTAAAATTAAATGTATGTTGCCATTCACATAAACAACATGGCTTTTCTTCAATTTCCATGTACACGATAACTATTTCACATTTTTAAGCAAAAAGTTATCTTTTAAGCATCGGCTTATTGGAATTTGATTGAAAATGTGTAATTGGTAGAGTGTAAATGTAAATAAAATACCTAAATTCAGTGTGATAGTGATAGTTACTGAAATATTTAAATTTCCCGCTATTCCCGTCAAAGCTGTAGAAATCAGCCAGTAAGTAGCCTCAATAGGAATATTTGAACTTCCCCCTACTTTGTAATGTCAGTTTTAGTTCGAGAACAGCTGGTTTGATGGCGTTAATTTGACATTTGAAATCTCAAATTTTAACCTTGCAGTTTCCTATCTATCCCTCCCCTAATCTATGGTCGCATAGTACCTTTTGCCCCGAGAACGTGTATATGGGTAAACATAAGAAAGCCGGCACAAAGGGTGTGGCAGCTTCAAAAATTGTGCTGCTCAAAACCAAATAATATATGTATTAGTCTTTAATAATCACTATAAACCTAACAGTGAATGATCTCTAAATCTCAGTGGAAAAATCCAAATGTGCAATGTTTGTATAAAGTGTATAAAGAACATGTAAATAAATCAAGCTAAGCGAATCCCAATGCATTTCATTTGGGAGACAAGGGAAGGATACGATATCGTCACCAGCATCCTATAATCAGTGAAACTACAGTCCACTTCCATCATAAGATTTGGGTGGATAAAAAAAAACCACCCCGAATCAACACCCGCAATCGGTAAGTTGAATAGTTAATGAGTTATAGCGTTATAAACAAATTGACGTAGCATTTTTTTGCAATTAACCTGTACCACTTTGTCACTTTCCCTGCATGACGCTGATTTTTTCTAGGGTAGATTACGTACGGTGTAATCTGTAACTTTTTTTTTCGACAACGGCAAAAGATTTCTCTCGTCGCGAGGTATGAAATCGAAAAAAAAAATCATCCAAATATCTTTATTGGATCCCAAGAAAAGTCGACTTTAAGTAGCACCGCTCAATTTGAATGGCTGCGTGAAGATTTTCAGCGAGTCGGCCGAGCGGCTCGAGCGCTTCCCCCACTCCTCGGCCGACGGCAGCAACTGATATTTTCCACGCATTCCCGAGTTTTAACAATTTTTTTTTCCGCAGATATTGTCTATTTAATCGGATGATCTTTCGAGTGATTAAGCACTCCGTCTCCCGGTCGTGCTCGTATTTTTTTTACCTCTACTCGCCAAAATTGTTGAACAATTGACTGTCAACTTTGCTGGCTTTTGTTTATTAACGAAAGTTGAATTTGTTTAGTGTTATTGAAAGCTCATTCAATTTCCTATCGATGTGCGTTGTCAAAAGTTACAAAATCAGGTCTCATTAACAATATATTGCAGTTTACAAGTAAGGGCGTATAATTAAATAATTACCTTGGCCGTGCAAATGCAATTTTTAACAAAATAACGACGCCGCTCGATTACACCGTACGTAATCTACCATAGAAAAAATCAGCGTCAGGCAGGGAAGGTGACAAAGTGGTACAGGTTTATTGCAAAAAAATGCTACGTCAATTTGTTTATAACGCTATAACTCATTAACTATTCAACTTACCGATTGCGGGTTTGGCACACGTGATCTGTTGACGGAGTACAGTAATTAAGCACAATTACAGGATATTGTCATTGTTAACAAAATAATCTAATATTGTTTAATCTAACTAATGTTTATTTAAACTTAATCATCAATAACTTTTGATCTAATCAATATTTTTCGACGCGGTTGGTTTCATATTGTTCGTTTTTAGAAGACAAAAATTACATTTTTCCTTTATAATCAAGAGCAAAAAAGATATTCACGAATGAACGAGTAATTCTACTAGAACATAGCACAATATTGTCATTTAAACAATGTCGTGCAAGGTTTTGCATTTGCGGGCTAGTGCTATTTTATTGCACGTATTTTTTGCAACCTATATACAAAGTTTCAAGCTGATACCAGCGATTATCGCGCTAAACTCTAAATCACCTGGACTAATAAGGTTGTTTTCGATCTCTATATGCCGGGTTCGAGTCCCGGTTAATGCAACTCTCATGCAATGGATATTAATACACAAGCATTAACCGGGATACGAAACGAGCCAAAGGCGGGTTTCGTATGGTTAATGTTTGTGTATTAATTATTATTATTACATGATCGTTGCATAAAATACCATAATATTATACTCGTCTTCATATCTAAACATATCTTCACTGGAATTAAGTCGTTTTGCTAAATGATATAAATATTAGTTATGCGGATATGGTTAACTCAATGAAGCACGAGTTGAGGGATATGATGTTGGCTGGAAGTTAGCCGTTGGCTATTTATAATTACTTCAATTCTAATTATTATGGCGGCAATTTCCCCGATGGGGACAATTTCGGTCAATTAGTGGGTTATAAGGAACACATCATAGTCGAATATTACAGGGGATGCAGCATTATTAAATCTTCTAGATACATAGCGATCAAATATGTAGCATAGTGTTTCGCTGGACTTAAATATTTATTTTCGTCAAATATTTTTTAGTGAAAAAGCGGGATTTTATACATTCAGCTGTAGCCACACAATAAGTTCAATTGAGTTGAAAACTGGGTGTGGATTATACCAATAATCATGCTAACTTACAATTGGAGATATGCATCTATTCTTCTCATATTTTTGTAGATATATGACCTAATATAATACTTCGAAGTGTTAATATAAGTCTAGATGATATACAATGTACTGTGAAGGAAATACTTTGTTCTAGCTATGGTGCAAAAATTTCACATATTATTTCTAAAGCATTTGTTTCCTTTAATTAAGAGTTCAAAACTCTCACATACTCATCAGTCAGGATGGGAACTATTTGAAATTTGCAATTGAAACATTATTTCCGTAGATCACTGCATCGAATTTTCTCTCACCCTCGTAGTTTTTCTAAAAGCAACCCTAAAGGGACAAAACACAAGTCAATTAGCAGAGATAATTCCATTCCCTTCTATATATCTAGATATATATTTTCCGAAATGCTTCTATTCTTGAAATCGCCCACATTATTCTGTCCCTAAGGATTCTCCCTTCTGCGAAAAAATTACATTTTGATCGAATTTTGATTATGAAATATGATAGGACTCTTGAGAAGATCTTAATCGTCGAGAACGTCAACCTATTATAACGACAGTTGAACATTAAAGGGGACTAAGTGTGCATAAATGTTATTTGAGTCCTAGCATGGGTTTAATTAAGTTAATAGACAAGAATGCTATCAATGTTCGTAAAAATTCAATATTGAAGCTACTTATCCATCAAAAATACTTTTCATATGAGACGTATGTGAAAAAAAAATTAAACTTGATATACAAAGTTCATTTCATGTGTAAATCGGCCGACACGTTTTTTTTCAAACCTCAGTTTGTGAGAGTTTAGTGACATGCTTAATCGTATCCCAGTATTCCTACACTGTCAGATCTTATTGGTTAGTTAAGAAATAACACTAAGAAAAATCTTTTTGCAAAAAAATTCTGTCTACATTTATGGGGAAAGCAGCCAAAATCACTCAAAATTCCAGAGCTTTCGGAGGAATTTTCTCCCATTTTCAAGGCTGAAATATTGCAGTGGAAAAAATTAGGTGAAAAATTGAAATTAACTGGAAGCTATCAAATCACTTGTGAGTGGGATTATGAATTATAGCCAGATTAACACAAAAATGATTCATTTGATTGATCTCTCTGATTCGTATAGTGTGAGGAATCACTACGATTTTCTTGTACGTTCTTGTACGGTATTAATTTGGTTTTTTTTCCTCATTTTTGGTCTGTCCCTTAGTCTGCTTCCTGATGCTGATCCAGCTGCTCACCCTTTCCACTGCTGTATCCAGTTCTCTATTCACATGTTCCTACCATCGTATTCTTCGACACATTTTGTAGTTCACACTATTTCCTTTGATGGTATCTTTCAATTGTGAATTCATAAGTGGTCCAAACTCATTGTCTTGAATCTTTTTAGTATCTCAGTCTCTGTCATTTTTTCATTAACCCGTAGTCTTTCTTCGTCTTTCCCTAAGCTAAGGAATCACCTTATATATTACATCATTTTTAGTATACCTAAGTATTGCTAATAATTTTCCATAAAACTCTTCTCACAACTCATTGCGTTGATTAATGGAAGTTATGAGCTTGGAACTCCCACAAAATAATAAAATAATTCAATAGCATTTTATTAGAGCTATTTTGAAAAAAAATACGATCAGACTTATCACTTCTTAACTCAGTTAACTGTATAAACCCTCACTTCGTGGAATCTACTCATCATATGGTTTAAAATGAAACTAACTGTTTTTAAATGACTCCACAATATATTTGTAAAAATCTGTAAATTGCAAGTAAATTGTCAATTTACTTGCAATTTACAGATTTTTACAAATATATTGTGGAGTCATTCAAAAACAGTTAGTTTCATTTAAAACCATACTTCTTAACTCATTATTTCCAATTTGCTCACCCTCAATATTCCAACCCCTTCCACAACGGGCAGCGAAATCACCAGAAATAATTGCAAGAAAACCAATCACAATAAATTTACAATAACCAATCATCAACTCATCTCAAATAATCTCAATTTATTACAGCGAATTGAAATACAGAATACCATTCGAATGCAGCGTCTACACAACCGTACTATGAGCTTCCTATTGTAGTGTTACATTTAATCGAAAGTACAAAGTACGTGGAGATCTCGATGGAACTATTCGATATCACATTCGGAAGAATCAAATCTTCATATGAATCCCAAGTGATAGTGATACGTTTGAGATTCAGAAACAGAATTTCACTAATGTATACTCAATCATTAAAAATCGCAAAGCAACATGTTAAAATTGTGAGATAAAGCATTTGATGACTCACTGCCACAAATTCAACACAAAAAAGTCTTACACAATATTCCTCCATCATTAGATCAAGTACCTTACCAAGCTGCTCTTACAATTTCATTTTAATGTTTAACAGACTTCAAAATGCCATTCACGTATGATCCCCAGGGTTGACATGGAGAGAAGAATTCAATGAAATGGCTATGGTTGAAGAAACTAACAACTGATTACAAATCTTCAAAGATATTTGTGCAGTGTTGAAGGAGTGTCTATATTCGAGCGATGAAAAAATAGGGAAGTCAAGAAAACTTGAAATGAAGGTGGTCAAAATATCCGCTTACCTCAATACTTTAAACCATGCGATTTTCAAAACTTAGCAGAACATTTTGCAGTCTAATTTTTCAATTTTTCTCATATTGTTTTTGACTCCTGAATGTTTCCAAGTAGTCCCCTGTAGTCTGGAGGACTAATATCGGTTGCTCGAGGAGGTGGGGTTAATAAGAAAGTTTTCCTCGCAAAACAAAGCATTATTTGAAATAATGGATCATAATATTTTCCAATGATTATATCCACAAGCTTTTAACGTCTATCAAAGTTATCATCTAATAAATATTGAGCCAACCTCACTTTGTTTGGATGTAATTAATAATCACGTGGGGTTCTTATAACTGATTGACTCTCCTGATTGATACAATCGACAAATTGGTTCTGCACCACGAGACGCTTTGAGACATTGTAACCTCAGCTTTTATTCTTCGTGTGCTCTTGGCAGTACCGTTTATGTGAAGAGAGCAGTCATCCCTATCACTCCTATTAGTCTTAACAGTATTTTCACTAGGTTCTTTCCGGGAATATTTTCTCTGGTGCGCTATAATTCTAGAAGTCTATATCTCCAATAGGGCAGTAAATCGTACTCGAAAATAATAAGAGGCTGTTCCTCCCTATACATAACCATTGTATGCTTCCTAAGGGTACAGTGACTGGTGAATAATCCCCCCTTTCCTGGATATTTGTCTATAGTTTGTTCCAGTTCAATTCACGCTTCGTCAAATCAATGTCTCCAGTCGACAATAGATCTAGCTGAATATGTTTTGCGTATTAATTGTATTTATGTATTCGTTGCACTCGACTTTTCTCATCTAGTATTACAAACGCAAAGCATCTGCTGGTAGAGCAAAGACATTTTTCCGATAAATGTGATGTCCCAGACAGCACAGGATATCTTTAGGACGTCCATATTGAGTCCTAAATTGGTCCCAACGTCCCAGACCTAATTTGTACGTACTAATTTAAACGTAATATGGACGTTCTAATTTGTACGTCCTGGGGACGCACAAACTAGAATCAAAATTTTGAAAATAATACACATCGTTATTAGAAACCACAATTATTTACAATTTTCACGAAGTGAGGGTTTATACAGTTAACTCAATTTTCAGGTATATAATAACCACAAACCAAAAAATACATAATTACCTCATTCTATTTTTTTTAATTCAGCACATCCAGTGATGAACGTACTTGGAATGTTCTTATTAGGACTTCCCAGGGACGTATGGTTTAGTAACAAAAGATTTCCTCAGGACGTCCTGAGTACGGCTACGGTTCTGGAACGAATGTCTAATAACGGAAAGCCTGAAAACGTTTTAGGTACGTACTTGTGCTGTCTGGGGTACCATTCAAAACATGAGTTCATACAATAATCGTTACTAGGAATTGATATAAAAAATAGTTTACTCCAAATATAACAATATCCAATTAATTTGAAAAGTTCGAATATTATAATGTATGATATCTTTCATTCCATTACCTATAATATGTCCAATTTGAAAAAAAAGTGTTCAATACTCATTAGTTTATAACAACAGTCACATAGTATTTTGTTGACCACCCACGCAGATTCATTCTATTTATCTCACGGTCACGTTTTTTTTCCTAATATCGATGACTATTAAATATTAGAAGAATACCATAAAAGTCAATACACTGGTCGTTACCAAAGTTTGTTAGAATCCATTGACCGTAGCTTATGGCAAAATTTCATATACGTATATAAGATATTATTTTTTTTTTATTTTAATATCAAACTGCATCAACCACTGAGGGTTATTAGCAGTGGGACAATACAAGAAACAAGGTTTTAGTTAGCAATAAAATACAATACAATACATACAGTTATGTGGTAGGTACCTTAAATTCTAGAGCAAAGATTAGTTTGGTTAAGGAACCCTAATACGTTTTCTATGTTGTGATTTTCGTTTAGTATGTTCTCTAACGAACCTTTAATGCCGTGAAGTTCTCTTTGTAATTTAAATTTAGGACACTGCACTAATATATGTGATACACTTAGTTGCACATTACACATGTCACATATGGGTATAAGATATTAGAAAATGTCGATATCCAGCTATTCATAATATCTACTATGTAAAAGGTGAGTTGATCAACATTGAATTATACAGAAACAGAGATTTGAACTGAAAATTCAGAAGTAATTAAGTTATATGAAGATCGTTACAGTCCAATACAGTGTGCCTCCCTGTAAACTATCAAACTCCCAGTACTTGACTTTAGAGTAGCTAAACCAATGTAGGTATAGTCACATCCATCATGAAAACCGTTCTCTACGTGCCGATACAGAGACGTTCGCTTGTATTGTGTCATCAGTGTCAATCAGTATGTTTCACAGCTTCAATTGAGATTTGTAGGGTCGCATGTTAAAAAAATTAATATATCGTAGTCAATTTCATATTAAATACAACTCGTAGATTATTTGTATATTAAGTTCAAACGCAAAAATGTGCGTTTGCCGCGGTTAAAGTGGGTTATTAAGTTCATTTGAAGTCTTGACTTTGGGGTTAAGTTTTGATAATTTTATATTGCTCCATTAATTCTTCGATGATTTTGTCTTTGTGTTATCAAAAAAATTGTGAGTAATATTTCACAAGTGAGGAGTTATCAAAGTTAAAGTCACCTCAATCCTCAAATAAAATGAAAAATTGAACTTAATAATACGGCAATAGTTGGAGTATTTGCTATTCATGATACTATTTACAGCATATTTGGGGCAAGTGATATAAATGTTACCATCCATTTTGTTGTACTGTATATTAAATTATATCTTCTGTATGTTCCTTGTGGTATATTATTCATTCTTTTTTTAATTTCTTGGGAAATTAAATCACAATATTTTTAAATTCTTTATTCCAACGTTTCGGTAGCGTTCCAGCTACCGTTGTCAAGAAAAAATAAGTAAAAATTAATTTTTATCCCTAACTGAAACAACAGAAAAAATTTGACACCTAGACAATCAAAAAATTGTTTTGAAGTTTAAGACTGCAAAATTTTGTTATCAATCAAATTTTTATTAAGGTCCATTCAAGAAACGCGTTTTATTAACAACATTTCCAATATAAGCGAAAAAAACGCGCTATCCCAATAAAAAACCGTTCCTGGATCGTGCACTTCACTGGATTCCATTTCTAGTAGACTATCGTAGCGTTGGAATGTCATAAAAGGAAATATTTCATTTCACATTTTGCCACAGATATGATCTACTATGAATGGACCTTAATAAAAATTTGATAACAAAATTTTGCAGTCTTAAACTTCAAAATAATTTTTTGATTGTCTAGTTGTCAAATTTTTTCTGTTGTGTCAGTTAGGGATAAAAATTAATTTTTACTCATTTTTTCTTGACAACGGTAGCTGGAACGCTACCGAAACGTTGAAATGAAGAATTTAAAAATATTGTGGTTTAATTTCCCAAGAAATTAAAAAAAGAATATAAAATTATATTTTGTTACGTTGTTCACAATACATGTTTTCAAAAGGTTTGACTGGTTTGATAACGAATTACTATTGAAACTTTCCGAACGGTTGTGAAAAGTGCAGTATTCACGAAAAATTTTGTTAATTGACACTTCTTTGGTTCAAGGGTTCAAGTGTGCGCTTCGCCATGTCGGGACGTACAAGATACCAAAATTTGAATCATTTTCACCGGGACCGGATGTGCACTTAAGAAGTGAAGGGTACTTTGAAGCAATATGTTAATTAATTGATGATGCTAGAAGTACTATGTACAGGGTGTTCCAAATTGGTGTGTTTTGCAGGGTATCTCGTAAACTAGAAGAAAAGCAATTAAGATGTTATATTTTATTCACGATAAAAAGACGATGACGTTGCAAAACAAAATATTGTGATGTTGCCAAGTTGTAGTTTTTTTCTTTACTTGAATATTAAAAACATCCAATTATTCACATAAAAATCTGTAACAATAATAATAATGAATACGAATAGCGAATACTATTACTGAGGTCTCTTACAGCAGTAAGCGGATCCCCATTTCGACATTCTCGTTCAGAATAGCTTAACAAAGATGTTACCATCTCTTGAGATTCACTGTTCAGCTGCTTCGGCATTTTATTAACTACACATTGTAGATTTGCCTAAATAATTAGCTATGAAAATAACTGTTTTTTTTATCTTAAAGGAACAATGAATTTAAAAGCACCAAAAAACTTGTGAATATTAGACGATGTCAATAAACGTCAAAACAAACTGGAGAATTTCACCAGTTGATCTTACAACGTCTTGAAGTTTTGCCAACCTGTTAACTATAAATCGCCCTGGCTGTTGAGGATAAATTGTATTTACGGTTGGTGAATTTATATTTATTCTGATAAGCAGAAAACGAATTAAAAATGACATCATCGTCTTTTTATCGTAAAAATCCCATATGACTCCTTTTTTTGTTAAAGTAACGATAGCTTCATTAAATCTTCAGTAACTCCCTGCAGTTGGAAGATACAGGGCAATTATTGGAAACTATCGAAAACTACAACGAAAAATATAAAAAAAAACGTTATAAAAACTTTTGATGGATCATTACAACAAAACGAAGGACATTTCAAGCATTTAATATAATTTTTACATTCTAATAAAGTAAGTTATAGGGAGATTCGTTGTTACAAGGTTTCTTGTTGTTTCATAATTTTATTGCTTTTATTTTTTATTAATTATAATGTAGATAGATGAAATTGTCACACATCGGTATCCTTATTATAAAATGTCAAATTTCATTACTGAGAGTTCAATTTTTCAAGGGTGGTTCACCTGATAAAATCTATAAATGGTTTATTTGCACTGTAGCTCCAATCATTGAAAATAGATATATAATATGTGATATCAGGTGAATAAGAATTAAAAATAGAAACAATAACGTCAAAATATACAGAGTGTCCCGTTGAAAACAACATAAGTTTGCATTATATTTCCTTAGTGATCCCCCTAACAAAAAAATTCTGTGTGCCACTGAACTCTTTAACAGTATATATTTATATCAAAAGTTTTAATAATCGCCTCTTCCAACTGCAGGGAGTTACTACAGATTTGATCAGGCTATCGTTACTTTAACGAAAAATGGAGTAATGATTTAACCACTGCTCTTCTTCTATCTCCTCTAGTTTACGAGATACCATGCGAAACACACCAATTCGGGACACCCTGTACAAAGCGGAATAAATGTTTAACGGAGATCATCCAGATAGGCCGATGAAAAAAATCTAAAGGAAATTTCCGAAAAAATTTCAATGACCTGGAATTTCAAAACAATCCTAGACAAAGTTGAGTTATCTAGGACACAATCATGTAAGTTTGACATTTTTTGTATTCCAATGAAATGAAAAATAATTGAAGAATAAACACATTGTATGATAACAATATATTTATTGATTATGTTAAAAGCTAACTAAATAGATAGATTTTTCTTAACTACATCTATTATCCTCATCAATACTTAATTTCGAAACCATCTCCAAAGTTCGCCTTATTCGAACAATAAAAGTAAAATGTAATGCCACATCCTGAGGTTTTAAATACTCCTGTGGGTATCTATACATATCCAAGATGGTAGATATACGTTCACTCAAGTAAGAATAATGTTTGATTGATCGACAAAAACGAGAATTTTCATGACTTGCAAAGGTTAATTGTAAATTGAAACCATCGATAATACAATTTACAGGACAGTATTCAATAATAAAAAAGATAATATCTCTGATCATATTTTTGGATTTGTAAAGATGTTCGTTGGTTTGAATGCTGACAATTTGGAGGTGAAATTTAATTGGGATTTGCAGACACTGGTTGATCCACTTTCTTCAACAAGATAACAACTGAGTTAATCATGGACATGTGCAAATGATGACACACTGTAAAATTTCTCAAAATATTTTTATGTCAATATTTTTGCACCGACGGTCTGTATTCTGAGTCCTATTTTTTACAACTATGAAATACAAAATTTTATCACATGATTTTGTGAAAACTTAGTAAAGCGTCGTTCAGCCATTTGCAATAGCCTGCGGAAAATTATCACTTTCCGCACTAGCTAGGTAAACTATTATTACCTAACCCAACCTAAACTACTATTACCCAACCTAACCTAACTAGTGCGGGAAGTGATATGAGAGTGATACGCTATTGCAGATGGCCGAACGACGCTTTAGCGAGTTCGGCGCCAGCAATCGCGTGCGGAAAAGTCACCTTAGGCACGTGTTAGGTATACTATTTTTTCTACTATCATGCGGAAAAAGCCCAAAAGTTAACATAAAGAAACATTTCTTATTAAATACATATCAACATATTAATTATTATTATTTGACATTCATTTGATGAGGCTTATACCAGGGCCATTAAAAAATTATTTAGTGAGGAGATTCTAAAATAATTAGACAAGAGATTTTGTATTATTCATAGGTATATCTACATTATTTAAATAGTTGTAGATCATGTGTTTACCTTTTCAACTGTCAAAAAATCTCCACCTCAATATCGTGGCGCCTCGGAAAATTACCGAAGCTGCTTCGATAACTAGTCAAAATTAAGGCATCTTATTGGTTGAAAAGTGGTGGTGTGAAATTTTCAACTACACCCTCAACTACCGTTGTAACAGTCATGTATGATTGATTCTAATGCCCCTCAAATTTTATGTATCCACAATTTTAAGATTGAATTTTCAATTTTATTATTGTTTAACGAGACGTTTAAGAGACGTTTAAGCCGACAAAGTAGCAGCTATCTTAATAATTGGTGAATATAGAAAGAATTTCCATGAAGCGGAACGTTTATTTAATGAGAGATACCCAGATCGCCCTATCTCGAGAACTTATTTGAGGGAGCTTCTTCACAAGTTTGAAGCATCAGGTAGTGTTCAAGATGCCAACATTTAGTGATGATAAAAAAATTGATATAGTTGCTGAAATGGTAGTAAACCCTAATTCCTCTTCAACTGAAGCTACGTCTATCTGTGAAGTTAGTAAAAATACAGTACAAAGAGTGTTGGCTGAAAATAAATTTCATCCATTCAAGTTAAAAATGGTGCACCACCTTTCGGATTGTGATTGTGATTGTATGACAAATGAAATTAGTCAAAACCCACATTACACAAAAACAATTTGTTTTAGTGACGGAAGTACATTTTGCCTCAATGGACATGTGAATACACAAAATGTAAGGTATTGGAGTGGCACAAATCCTCACACCTTTCGTGAACAACATACCCAATTTCCAGAAAAAGACAATGTTTGGGCAGGTATTTTGGGAAGCCACATAGTTGTTCCTGTCTTCCTGAATTCAAATTTAAGCGGTGAAGTGTATCTGGAGATGTTACAAAATGCAATGGAGCCGTTAATTCTTGAAATTCTGGAAGATAATTCAGATGAATTCGGCCATCTGGAAAGAACATTTCAACAAGATGGTGCTCCTGTACATTATTATGGTGCAGTAAGACGTTACCTTGATGAAGAATATCGAGGTGGATGGATCGGCCGGTGAGGTCATATAGAATGGCCATCCCGGTCACCAGGTCTGACACCATTAGAATTTTTCCTATGGGGGTACTTGAAATCCAAGGTTTATGCTACGGCACCAGATAGCATTGGCGTTTTAAAAGAAAGAATGATTGAAGAATGCAATGCAATTTCAGCTGACACATTCGAACGAGTACGACAAGAGTTTACTAATAGGATGTTAGGTTAGGTGGAGTTTTTTAGACAATCGAAACTTGATCTGTAAAGGTGTCGAAATGTAGACTTAAGTAACACCTGATAAAAAAAAGAAAAAAAATGTGGTCTCATCACTTATCTCCAAGCCAGTTCCTCCAACCCCCCC
>CAJUYI010005656.1:0-15238 GCA_910591695.1 Galerucella pusilla
TCTATGTTGAAACATAAACAGTTACGTAAAGTTTTTACATAACTACTTTTCATAACTGATATATGAAGGTTATGAAAAATGTGACGTTTCCTAACGTCAAGGAGTGACGTAAAGTGTCACATTTGATAGCGGAATTAGATAAATGTGATTTAATACATTGTAGACCGTGGATTTTGGTATACATAAGTGTTTATTTTGGAGAAAGGTGCTTTTAATTTGCTTTGGTGTCTCTATACTAATAATATAGAATGAAAAGTTCAGCTTTATAAAACTTTTAAGCTGGGTATATCAATTTAGGACCAACTATATACCTAGATGAGAACATTATTTTTTTGTTAGTGGTTTTTAGACTATCAAGAATTATTATTCAATATTGACGGGTAAGTACACACTGACTAAAACATATACAATATTATAATGAAAGTGAAACTTTTATGAAATTGCTGGCATTAAAATTTCACTTGCTTGAATTGGAAGATGTCGCCTGCAGTATTTAACTTTTATGCTTACGGATTTCAGGAGTGAAACACCTACTTCAAAATGCCAACAACTTGTATTGTAGTCGGTTGTGGGAGCCGTTCAAACCGAGACCAAGTAAGCTTTTTTAAGGTCCCAGCTGTTTTAAAGAACACATTTTTGATGCACAAGAATGAATAAAGTAAGAAGCGTAGAGAAATGTGGTTAGCAGCAATCAATAGAGATGATTTAACAGAATCAAAAATCAAATATCAGGCTGTATGTAGCAGGCATTTTGTTCAGTTTTGTTCAATAACAATATTTATAAAAACTAGTCCATTCAGCAGACTGCGGATTGGACTCTGCAGTGTAATGATGGTGCCATGTTTCATACTGTCACTGTCATATGTCAACGCAAAAACTCGGGCGCTTGAACAGCTCCAAACACTGCTCAGATTCATTAACACGTTATCGCACAGAATGTTCGCATTTTTTTTATATAATGTTTATTTCCTCAAATTTTTTCGTTTTTTACAATTTGTGGATAGCCATCAGCTATCACACTATTTACATTAATTTTATAAATAAATAATGCATAGAGCGCGAGAGCGCGGCAACTGCCGCCACGCCGATATCCTGGCTCCGCTGGTTGTTTCCACATCTTCAACTTCCCTTGCAGTCTTGCCCTTGCCCCAGCATTATCTGTAATTTTGTTGTGAATGATCTACAATCGATCCGTCCAAACTGAAAAAGCTTGCATTCCCTTAGAGTTTTTGTTGTTTTATCTCTGAAAAGCTTGCGAAAAACATAGTCACTTAATAAAGGCTTCAAATATGTTAAAATTTGTTTTAGATGTTATTTATATAATACCTATGTACAATCCATTCTTTTCTCATTCTCGCATATTGTTATAATTAACTCTGTAATAAACTTATTATTAATTTATTTGTATTGTATTTGTCGCAATTATATTTTGCAGGTATAATTAGGTTTTATTACTATCTGTATATATTGTATATTCCAAACAGACTGTAGTACTACTCTGATCGCAGTCTTTACATCAGTGGAAGTATTTACTGTCAAGAATTTTATTCTTAAGTCAAAAAAATATCCAAGAATTCCGTGTTCAGTTTCAAAAGTGAAACTTTCGGAACAAAATAATAGAATGAGAAATATTGAAAACATCTTGATGATAATTATAAAAATAGAAAGAACTTTTAAAAGGAGCAAAAAACACAACAAAATGCTAATTGTGATCACTTCTGACACAACAGCTCATTGTACTTAAACATAGTTACCGAGGTCCATAATGGAGCTATATTAGTCCCAACGGGAAACCAACTCATTAGAAACTCCGCGTATGTACCCAACTTGATTACAATTTATGTACATTTAGCTTCAATATTTTAACTTGGTGCTTTTGTTGACTTGTTCTTGATTATCAAAAAAGGTAGTTTATTGACGGAAATGCCAAAGACAAGTTTCTAGATTTTGCTCGCTGAAGTGGGTAATCTCACCAGGACAGAGAAAGGCGAAACAGGTCATTAGAGGACATTCGCGAACTTTTATGGCACTCCTAATAGGGCATGTCCACGACAGTTGACAGTTGACAATACCCCGGTGGTAAAACAATAAACACGATCAATAATTATCAAACAACAAACAACTATCAACCTATATTATATATTAATAAATATGCAAGCTCAACAATGGGCTTGTTCAAGAAAATTTTTGGAACGAAGTTCCATATCGCGCGTTGTGAAAGGAGGCTAGACGGATAAAATTCTTCTTCTTCTTCTTCCATCCGGATGTCCCTTGACATCTCTCAAGTTTTTTTTAATTAATAATAGAAACTGAAACTCATTTTAAACAGATTCCCAAAATTTTAGATTTTTCCGCGAACGTTTAAACCATCAAATTAATTAAAGAAATTGGATTGAACGAAAACGGGGCGTGTTTACCTGTGACGTCACACTGCATATGCTATACCTAACGTTTGAAACGCCGCGAGTCTAGAGCTGTGTATTGTGGATATATTGTATCGTTTTGTGTAAGAAAAAAAACGCTGGACTGTTGAGTGTACCTACTGTTTCGTTATTTTATTGTGAAGGGAGTGAGAAAAAAGTGGTGAATGAATACTATTTGATTCCCGACTGTCCTAACACATCCAAGAATGCACCAGAAAAATATCTATACATTAAAACAGTGAGCAGTGAAACAGTTGAATTAAAACCTTGAGTAGTATGGCTAAAAAGATAAAATGTACTAGCAATGAGATCGTTCCAAAGAACTCGTGAATGGAAAAAGACGGAAAACCTATGAACCAAGAGTTTTCAATATCCACTAGCGGTCCTTCTTCTACATTTAGCTCGTCAGAATTAAGTGTCAGATCCGAATAGCTCATTTTATCTAGACACTAATAGGTCAGACGAAATAGAATATTTTATTAGATAGAAAAAATCCAAAGCTTTATTTGGGAGTTCCGAGTCATTCATTATTTGTTGTGAGCTTGTTAACTAAAAAAATGTGAGCTGGACAAGCTTGATATCTTTTTAACATTAAAAAGATCAAATTGAATTTACCTTATAGGATATTAGGAGACGATTTTGGTGTGGCACTTTCCAGAGTATGTGGCACTATGCAAAAAACTATACAGTTATTAGCCAGTTACCTTTACCCATTTGTGCAAGTTAAGAAAAGACTCCCTACTCCCTCCAGACGCAGATATGAAAATGTACAATGTATTATAGATTGTTTTGAAATTTCGATTCAGAAACCAAGTGTGAATTCTTTGTTTCTATTAATGTAGTCCCTCGCCATAAAGATATCGACTTCAGGAGCATTTGCAGAATCTGCTTCAATAAATCCAGTATCTACTGGGTACATCGTTAATAGCAAAAATCACTAACACTTTTAAAATTTAAAGATATTGCAGCTGTAACCAACTTTCTTATGTGAAACGCAGCGGTGTACAGAGCACAATATGCAATGTGGCGTCACAGTCAGTTCTGTCGCTTTTTAAGGGAGCTCCATTTTCAACCTCTGATATCTAAGTGGTGGGGAAAGTTCAAGAGCTGAAAAATATCTGGTTTTAGTCACTTCACAAGCAATGCCGGAAATTGCAAAGTTAAAAATTGTGTATTGTGTATTGTGTATATTATTGTTTCAGGCTGATTGGCTACTTAAAAGAGTCGGGCTGGAGGAAGTAATCTAGATTTAGAGGGTCACAACAGACCTGAAAAGGTCGCAGTGACATAGGCCGATTAGCCACCTCATCTAATCTAATCTAAACTTAGCTCGCTGTCAAAAGACTGCCCTCCAGCACAATATGGTTAACAGAAGTATTTGTCCTTATCAGTTGATGATGACAAAGCGGGTGATCAATTTGACATATACTTATATCTTCTTCCATAGAAAAATAAAATTTCATGTGTGTGAATGAACTGTGGTTTTTGCTAGTTTAGTCATTTAATAACATACTTTGAATTGCGAATTATTGTTTATTTGGATTTACTTTAAATACACGAACCGCCGTCGCCGCATGAATGACTCACAATGGTTGTTTTCGGTAAAAATATCTGGTTTTAGTCACTTTACAAGCAACGCCGGAAATTGCAAAGTTAAAAATGGAACGAACGTTTTTTTTTCAATTCTCGATAAAATAAATAAAAATTGTTGTTTTAGGAATAATGAATTAGTAATTACTCGGATGAAACGATTTTTGTATATTTTAATAGGAACTGACGTGTATTTCTGAATTTCGAAAATATTTCAAATAAATTTGGTGAGAAAGAAATTTTGACATTAATAATTTGATTAAAGCACGAGCACTTTAGATTTTATTACGACCAGGATAAGGTATGTCGAATGAAATTTTCGAGTATTCTAGAAATAAGGCAACAACAAAAATAGCAGATTATTCATCATAGTGATGTTATCTGATAACATGGGAGGGTAGAGCAACCCCACAGCACCTAAACCTCGTTAGGCCGTTTGTGCATCCTTCTGGAACTTTCTCTTAGGAAGTAAACAGGTGAACGGCCCTAATGATCGTCAGTTCCACGCATGAGGTGTCGGACCTCCAGTATTGGAGGCACTAGTAACCGAGCTGTGCTTTCGTTCTGATGGGAAAACTCCGACGTTTACCGACGTGTGTCATAGTTCTAGCCATTCCCAGCCTGGGGTTAGGTTGAAAGTTTCTAACTGTGATATACATATTGGAGGAAGTTCAGCTTGCTGAACGGGCCTGGCCAGAATAGGCACAAGTGGATCGTTCCTTGTGGACGGTCCTCAACCTGGTCAACCGCTAACCGTCCCACCAGGTGGGTTAGTGGATTGTGTGTGTCCTTGGGTGAACTACTAATTCCAGTTAATTTTGTTGAACGGGAAGAAGCCCTTGGTACAGCATCACCTGGTAGTGGTGTGCCTATATGCCACGACCTACAACCAGTCTCAGGGGGCCTTCGACAAGCCCAATACTGTTACTGGGAGGATGAGACAGCCCACATGTTACGGCTGAACATGTGTCTCATCAGAGGGTCATGGACTCTCAGGTGGTTGTGGTTTCGCTACCTTTGTGCGGGACATCTGGGACTTCTAAGCTGATCGGTTCATGGTCGCAAGTGCTTGAGGTGTCGGTTGTCGGCCTCCACTACTACATGTGAAGTTGACAATTATTGCTTCTTCTAGCCAACTGAGAAGTTCAATTTCTCTATTAGGGCGAGTTGTACCAACAGTCGGCTAAACCTGGTTTATCTAACCATAGGGTTAAATTTAACAAAAGTTTAAACCGGTAGGTGTTGTACCAGTGATGTTTTCGTGCAGTTTTGTTAATCAATCATTTTGAAAGGTTGGTATCAGTGAATGCTAGACGAATGAACTACTGTGGAGTAAATTACTTACGTTTTGCCAATGAAAAATATAAAAGAAGAATTTTTAATGAGATTCTAACCCCCAGTCTCAGTTTACATTTTCAGTTCCTGAAGTGTTTTTTATTTTTGCATATTATTTTATTTGACTAAAAATGAATAAAAATAAAAAAAGGTCAGAAAACTTCACGGCCAAAGAAGAATGCCTCCTCTTGGATTGCGTCAAGCAACAGTAGAGCGTTATTGAAAATAGAAGGACTGACGCAGTCAGTAATGACGAGAAAATGAAGGCGTGGAAAAAAGTCGCTCTCAATTTTAATACATCTAGCGATCGCTACAGGGACTTCGGCATCCTAAAAAACAAATTCACAAACATGAAAAAAAAATCCAAAAAAGCTTACGTGGAAGAGAAACTGCAGAGACTCGGCACTGGTGGCGGAGAATATGTTCCATCTCCTGCCAATGATATTGATGGGGAATTGAAGGAACTTTTAGGGAAACAAGTCAATGGCCTGTGCTCAAGTTGACGATGTCTATATCTATCCAAAAATTCTTGGTCATTCCATTCTGTAAAATGGTTAGTTCGTCGCCGAAAGTTTTGTGGGCGTCTCGGATATACTTGTAAATTTACAAGCTCATTAAAATCTTCGTCATCACTAAAATTCAGTATATCGGGATATTCCATCATTATACCTATTTGGTGAAAATAAAAAATTTACAGAATCCACTGACAGTTGAATAAAGTTTTTAGGTTAGAAAACTAGGGTTATTATTTTAACCACTCATTTTTGGGCGGTTAACAAACCCGTTGGCAGAACCTGATCCATTATGGTACAACACCCATTTTGCTTAAACCATTAGTTATGTTTTAAACCTTGTTGGTACAACTAGTCCTTAGTGGTTGATAAGTTTTTCTATCATCAACCTAGGTCAACAATGGACAAAATATTTTGAGAATTCAGGGATATTAGTTCAACAAAAACTTGTTCAACATAATTTTGTATACCCAGGAGATTGTCTTTAACATATTTGCTACTTGAAATGCCATTAGTTTGAAATTCGCGCTCATCCAAAAATGAATGATCACATAACGAGTACGTTCATAATATTTCGAAAACTGACAGTGTACTTGTCAGTCAGACGACGGAGTAAACGCCTCTCGTGGTGCGTGCATGAATTATTTGTAATTTTTGTCTCAAGTTTGGCTAGTAGTGGAAAAACTCGATATACACCATGGTGGTGAAAACATTTGTGCTCGGACAATAATAATGGTCTTTACCACCTTGGTGTATAATATACTATTTGCGAAGAATGGAACAAAATAAATTGCGGATAAGTGAATTAGATAAAATGTTATTAATTGGAAAATCCTTTGTAAACAATTTTTGTTAACAGTATATCATCACAAAATTTTTATAGGATAAGTAAAATATAATTTGTAAAAATGTAGTCTTTAATTTTATATTAGAAATTTTTCAAATTGTACGGAAATCAGGTTAGAGCGGCTTCAATTAGAGGGCGCTGCTGGTAACATTCCAAGCATCGCTGTTCGCCTTCCTGGCATTTATACTCGCATTCGCCTAAAGCAGAATTTCATCCCAAGGTATAGATTCAACATCCAGTCATTCACCAGAATAATTTCATCTTACCCTTCCATTGTTTGGTTCGACAACAGCCGACGGCAAATCCTCCCAACATACCGCTCCTAAAGATAATATAGAGAGTGTATACACTTAAAATATTTAAATTCAATTTATTCAGTTCATGTTACTCATTGTAATATGCCAAGATAAGCAAATTATACAGCTACTCATATACGAACGGTTGAAAAGACAAAATAAAGTGGATAGTTAGGGAGGCGAATAGGGGATTTTTCGGGAATACTCGAGCGTGGTAGTTGAAGATATGAGAGATACCTTAGACCTAATAGAACAACTTTGGAAAGTATTAGCTCTATATATAGTGACGCGCACCTAGGATAGACGATCAGATTGGTAAAAAAAATCGATAGTCTGAAATACTCGACCGCGTCAGATTAAGATATTGGGGGTTGATCTTAGTGTTTTAATAATAAATTTAACTAATCTGACGATAAGTCCTTGACGCCGCCGAGTTATAGAGTCGCGAACTTGTAAAAAAAACGTTAATCCGGCATTCTCGAGCGCGATTTGCCGGTTTCCGCATGACCGGAAGTGTGGAGTAGAAATTTCGTTTTCCGAAAAACGCGTTGCGGCATGTAAGTCGCGAACGATACATTTTACAAAAAAAAAGTTTAAATAAAAAAAAGGTAAATTGTTATCAGGCTAACAAAAATGTCATTTAACAATTCGAAAACCAAAGTAATAACAGATGAGGGATACACAGAAGAAATTGCTATTGAAAAAGGTGTAAGACAGGGTGATGCACTATCAACCACGCTGTTCAATATAGCGTTAGACGGAGCGATTAAAGCGATAACTCGGGGAACTATAATTTCTCAGAATATGACACAAATAATAGGATATGCAGACGACCTCGCTTTAATTGCAAGAAAAAGAAACAGCCTGGATAAGATGCTATGCGATTTGGCTGGAGAAGCGAAAAGTAGAGGCTTAGAAATAAATGAAGAAAAAACTAAATACATGATAGTCAGCAGGGAAACAACGGAAAATATAAACGATATAAGAATACAGAATTACAAATTTAGAAAAGTAGAAAAATTTAAATATTTAGGTGTGATGATAAACGAGAAAAATGATAGATAAGTAGAGATAGCAGAAAGAATAAAAGCGGGAAATAAGGCGTACTGGAAGTACAATAAATTGATGAATGACAGACATTTAAGTAAAAACACCAAATTGAAATTGTACAAAGCTGCTATAAGACCAACAATGACATATGCCGCAGAGACTATGTGTTTAACAAGTAAAAACGAAGAAAACTTAAGGATAGCTGAGAGAAAAATATTAAGGAAAATTTTTGGCCCAGTGAAAACAGAAGAGGGGGAATTCAGAAAAATGATGAATCATGAAATTAGAGAGAAGATGAAAGGAGAAGATATCGTGAGGTTCATAAAAGCTCGAAGGTTAAAATGGTATGGACATGTAACTAGAAGGGAGACATCAACAATAATAAGAAGAATAACAAACTGGACACCACAACTAAGCAGACTAAAAGGAAGACCGAAGGCAAGATGGGAAGATCAAATTACAGAAGATATACGAAAAATTAATATAAACAAATGGAAAATAGATATAAAGGACAGGAAAAATGGAAGAAGATAACAGAAGAAGCAAAAACTCATAGTAATTTATAAAGGAAAATAAATAAGGAGAAAACAGCGGAATGATTCACCGCAAAAAAATGAATCTGATGAGCTGAAATCAGCGGCCACCATTCCGACAGGAATGAATAGCCTATATATATAATTTTATTTTACACAAAAAAGGTCTCTTTACATTTTTGTCTAAAGTTAAATCTTTTGGACTTAAAGCATCATGAAAACTCAAACTCCCGTTTTTTGAGTATATCTCGAAAACCGAAAAAATTGATATGGAACAACGATGATTAAATTATGTAACTTTCATTATATCTCAATTTTTTTTTCTAAAGCTTCTCGACAATTTTCGTGGACTCGGAAAAAGTTACGCGTATCTCTATACAAAAGTATTATTAACATTTATTTCATTTATTTATATTATTCAATAGTCTGTTGATCATCAAATTGTTCTTTGGACGTACCGTAAGCAAAACGAACTGTAGAATTGAAGCAAAAAAGAGGAATGTGCCATAAACATGTAATACAGACTGAGCGCTTCACAGAAATATGCCGTCCAGACACAAAAAAACCTTTTTCGGTCAGATTAAGAGAACCCACCAACATTTTTGTCAGATTAAGAAAATATGCTTTGAGGATATCGAGATAAACCTCCCCTATGAAAATCTGACGCGCTCGAGTATTTCAAAAGAATTTTTTTTGCATTTTCAAAAATTTGTCGTAACTTATCGACACGCCGAAATCGTCAGTTTTTTTAAAGGGAACTCACATGGGGCCTACTTAACACCCCTTCCTAAAATCTGACGCACTTTATATGCCTACCCCCACCACGCAGATTACTATACCGTTGTTATCAGAGGCACTTGGGGCATACGTGGTATGAATATCTGACGCGCTCGAGAATGCCCAAGTAACTGTTTTTTTTTTTAACATTTTTGAAAAACCGTACACGCCATACCCACCGATAAAATGGTTTTTACCATGCGAGCTTTTCTTTTCGAAATTACTTTATCTTTCGATTTTGATAGGTCTCGACGGCGCTCGAGAGTGTCGCCATTAGCGACGTCGCCTCCCTAACTATGAGTAAAATTAGAAGGAAAACAGAAATTACCATGCTTTGAACGATTTGGAAATATTTGTAGTAATATCAAAGAGAGTGAGAATAGATTGAAAATAATTTGACAGATTTAAGAAAACTGTTTGCCATTTACCTGAGTTGAAGACTGAAGATTTCCTAAAATTCCTTCCTCCGAGATAGATAGATAGATCTTTTAGATAGATAGATCTTTTAGGTATCAGTGAATGTCACCCCAGAATACATACATACAGAGTGGTAATGTCTACTAGCCGTAGGTTGCGAAGTTCACTAGACACATTAAATATAACAAAACGCCGTTGTATCACTGTTCTGTATTGTACCTACTGCAAAAAGTTCGGAGCAACATTTTATAGATGCTATTGACTATTTCGAATAACTTTCGTAGTTTGATTTCATACTGCTCTAGAACAAGGGTCATACACCACATTCCACACCCAAATTTAGATAATCAACCTCTAGCAGATTGAATAAATGGTATTCGAAGTAATTGTTTGATACATTCTTTACTAAAAACTCTGTATACACCGTATATGGATTTTATTTCTCTCACCGAAAGTTAAAATTTACTCTAAAAGGATGTATGGATGCTTTGCCTAGGGACAGAGTTTAATCTGCCTGGAAAACCAACAATGGAGAATGCATTCAACTGAGAGATATAGGGATTTTCCTCCCGGATAGAGCTTGTTTTTGAGGCCGAGCCTTAACGTCGACGTATGAAGTGTGGTAACTCTAGACGTCTTGTGATGGTGTTGTATTTACGACAATAAAATAAACTGAACTGAAATAATGAGATAGTTAAAAGTTTTGTATGCGCTGCAGACGAAAAAAAAGATACTTTGAGCATTGAAGTAGAATCCAATTAAGATTATTTTGTAAAATAGCCCGGAGGAGGAAAATAAAATACGGATAATGACGGAGAAATTTAATTACGTAAAATGTCAGACTTATGAAGGTCGCAAACATGAAGATGAACATACGAGGGTAGAATAAAACTTAAGTTCACTTGTCTGTGAGAAATTAATAAAATTTTAGTTCTAAATTGTTCATTCCAAGTATTTCAGATTAGTCCAGGGCATTTGGGAAAAATAGAGGAAAATTACCCGTGGGGGTGCGCGGGTAGTGAATTGGGGGAGGAATGGCAGCGTGCATGAAAATTGGCATGAGAATTACCCGGGGACGTTCAGGGGGCGCCTCTGCAGGGGTATCCGGGTGGTCGATCATTTGGAGTTTGGAGCGCTCCCCATGGACTATACAATTTTTCCCCCAGAATGACCCCCGGATACCCCTGCAGAGGCGCCCCTGAACGTTCCCGGGTAATTCATCCAATGCCAGAATTGAATTCAGCATACCCGAAACCCCCCCAAGTAACGAGTTTGGAGCGATTTTCATGCACGCTGTCATTCCTCCCCCAATTCACCCCCTGCGCACCCCCACAGAGCCACATCCGTGCACCCATGGGTAATTCTAATGCCCGGGTAACGATTTCCGAGCGATTTTTCCGAGTTTCCAATTGTTCCCATAGTGGTGCAAGTAATGATGCAATTAGAAAATGCATTTTCCGGCCTAGAAGACGTTTTTCAAAAAAGTGCCAACCCACATTTTTTCCAGTATTTTCAGGGACCTTCCCGAACACAATGCAGAAAACCGCATTTTCCTCTATTCGGGTGATTTTGTTCTAAATGCCCTGGTCTATATTTGTTAGCTGTTCTTGGCGTTTATTTAGTTTTGAGAGTTTACCAGCAGCTATAAACTGTACTTAAGGTACTCTATACTATAGAGCATAGAATTGACCTCTTGTATAAGATTGCGAAGGATCCTTAAACGCTCTCGTAGACCGTTGCAAGGCCACAGTGTCCTAAGTACTAGGTCACAAGAGTCTCAAGGGCAACGGACAGGCGGATAAATCAGCCCACCATAAATGCAACTAATTGGACCGATACCCCTCTGTCATAAGAAAGTGGATGGAACAGAAATATCTAGAATCTCACCAGGACAGAGACAGGAGTAGGTGGCGTCGAAGAAATATTTGGCGATGACCAGGAAAAACCTACGTTTAACAGTAGGATTTCTGACTGACCACTGTCAACTAAAGAAACACCTCCATAATATGGGGCTAGTGGACACACCTCTATGCAGAATGTGTGAACAGGAAGATGAAACTGTCAGGTATGTCTTAAGCGAGTGTCCGGAGTTATCGTCAATAAGAGAGTGTGTGTTCGGTGAATCTTGGCCTTCATATAGGAGATGTCTCCTAGTGACCTGTCCACCTGGGAAGGACTGGATGGACGATGACCTAGAAGGACAACTCCTCAGGATGATGTACAACGGGTCACATGTGGCCTAAGTGCTGTGAGCCTACACTCATACTCCCTACTTTACAGATACAGATACAGACAGGCGTAACAATTGATTATTGGACACTCGCCAAAATTTACGGAGAACCTAATGAGCAAAGAAAGGAAAATGATTGAATCCGTAGTAGCTATGTTAACCTTAAACCTAATGGGAGTAATAAGGGTGACAGACAGAACCATGCGCAGATTCTCTCAATTGCAAAGCAAATCCATTGCAAATGCGACTGCTCAGCTGATGTATGTTTTTTGTACATATTCGTCATCTTTTTCATTGCCCTAGATGCCTCGGTGACCTGGTACCCAGATCAGCTTGACGTTATTCCATTCTGTCAACGTATTCAGTTCTTCGTTGCAATATTATTCCATAATCACTTCCCGGTCGAGATTGCCTCACTATCTAACATGATATGTATCTGCTTGTTACTGACAGCTCGCATTGCAAGAATAGGCAACTTCCGGCTTAAACACACACAGGAAGGCTACTATATCAGAAAAATCATTGGAAAACATCTCCTCACTTCTTAGAAATCAGAAAACCTAGCACATGCCCCAAGATGGTATGATGGAAAAGATGAAATGGTATCCATATACCATTACCAGACTTGGAAATAATGCTAATGCTAATGGTACCAAAGCAGTAGAAGGAGCTGGGATAGGAGTTTACAGCACAGGAACCAAA
The DNA here is from genome assembly GCA_910591695.1 of Galerucella pusilla. Lineage (NCBI taxonomy): Eukaryota > Metazoa > Arthropoda > Insecta > Coleoptera > Chrysomelidae > Galerucella > Galerucella pusilla. The sequence continues at coordinate 12,713 of CAJUYI010005656.1, forward strand.
CACTCTGAAAGCTTGGGAAAAACCCCAAGTATATTTCAAGCGAAATCCAAGAAAGTGCGCCCATTTCAATATTGATAAAGGATACAGATGACAGAGGATTATCATAATGTCGGACGGTCAAGCAGCCATTAAAGCAGTGAGCTCTTGTGTAATCAGTTCCTAAATGGTGTGGGAATGCCTAGGCGAGAACAATATAGTTACCCTACTGGTGATTCCAGGGCACACTGGAATATAGGGAAATGAAATAGCAGATGAACTAGCAAAGAGGGGGACTTAAACAACTGGGCTGCTATACTGGAAGTAGGAAGAATATGCTAATATTTTCACCGTTAAAATCTTTTTAATAACTCTAATCAACAGTTTATCCGCGGCACCCCGTATATTTACGCTTATTATAGATACTAGCTGTGGGATAAATCATCATACTATGAATAATTTTCATTGAAAAAAGCCGATTTTTCCCATCTCAATGCTTATGTGTAAAATAAAATAATTTAAAGTGTAAAAGTGATTAATTTATTCGTAAATTATTTATCTACAGTGTCGGTTACGTCGGTATTACCAGCAGGAATTTCATTCACTAGTTATAAATTTTCAGCGTCGGGGATGTTCTCATTATCGCGACATTGCCAGCCTGCTTTAATCCTTCCTTAAGGAGATTAAATACCTAAATGCACTCCAGTAAAGCAGAGTTATTATTTCAAGTGAAAAGACGCAGTTGGTAAAGGACAACAATCACGTCAACTTTGTCTATCGGTAGGTCCTTTATCTGTGAGTTTCGGAGGGTGCATTTAAGACTATCCCAAGAAAAATTATTCAAGTCTGGAATAATAAGTACTAAAAGGTAATATGTAAGGAAGGATTGTTTGTTCTATTAAGAAAAAGGATGTTATGTTATTAAAGATAAGAGATAGGGATTGAAGAAATTGCTTGTAGCTACTACTAAGTATGCAACTCAAATTACTAGAAAACAAGCTGCGCCAGGACAAATATTAAATATCTGCCAAAATAACGAATGTATTATAGTATAGTTCTGGAAAATAGTTATTATAATTAATGTGGCCCTTAGTAAAAGCTCTACTTTATTTATATAATTGTAAACCTGTCGATAGAGGGAGTAACTGAATACTAAAAAAAATTCACACAATTAAACGACATTGAAAATACGATATTTCTCTTGGTTACAGTTTATCCATATATAGGCCAGTCATTTAAAGCAGCGTAAATTAGAAAAAATTGAACTGTTATGATTTTTTTGTTGCTGTTAGAAAAGATACCAAAAGTGTTAAGTCTAGTTTCGAAACTTTAGTTCTTTACGTTAGGTTGGTCTGACCAATACGTTACTTTGAGCGAAGGAGGTCGCGACGCAAAAGATCTGACCGTTACGTTACGTTGTTACGTTATGTGCCTTGCGCGCTCTCTCCTCAGTCTCAGAGCTAGTCTCTCGGTGCAAAATGTTGATTGTCAGCATACATTGTATTATTAATTACAGTTAATAGAATACTTAATATGTACTTTGTGCCAATCAACTTAATGATAAGATTTTTATAATTAATACTACTGTATATTTTTGTTAAATGAAGTTTCATCCAGAGTATGAATTCTTATATTAATATGTGTATTTATTTATTGATTTAAAAAAATTTGATTATTGCTTAAAAGGAACTAAAGTTCCTACCCTTGTGTCCTGTGACACGTTCTACCTTTTTTTATTTTACTGAAATTATGATATAGATATAGCTAAAAGATCATTCACCGAAGTTAGAAGAATTTGGAAATCATGAAATTAAAGCACGCGCTAAATTACCTAGTGCGGTGACGTCATAGAACAGTACACCCATATACATAATATAGGCTGTTGGACAGGGATTCGTATCTAGTTTACGTACAGCATCGACATTTTCCTTGTTGACTGCCCTAGTTGGTGGACATGTTATTGATTGGTCGCTAAGATTAATCCTTGGCCTTGGTTCTACTTGGCCAGTAATATTCAAGATAGTGTATAAGTTCTTGAAAGAGCACCGCTGTGCCAAACTGAGATCCATACAGTTTAATTTATTGTATCAATTTTCAAAAAGAGTCTTTCGATTGTTTCTTAGTGACTTTAGATCTAGGTTTTTCCAATTATTTCAACCTTTTGCAAGGTCAAATAGAGTACGCATTTGAGTAGCCCAATTAAAACGTTCTTCGGAAGAACTTGCAAGTTGTCGCAAGCGAGAAAAACAAAGCTTGTGAAATGGAGTATTTTCCATCAGGAAAATTTTTTCCAACCAATTTATTGCTAACTTGAATATATTATGGGTTAACTTGACCCTACCTGTTTCAAGTCTCACTATACAGTCTGGAGTATTTCTCGGTAACAACAATACCTGTTTATAGAAATTGAATTGAACTTTCTCAAGAAGATCTACGTAACGTAATCCCCAGACCCCAACACAGCCAAACATGACACTTAGAGCGAGTGATTCAAATAATTTAATTCTAGGTAACCATGTATTGACCTTAGCTTTACACATAATAGGTATA
>CAJUYI010005657.1:0-15237 GCA_910591695.1 Galerucella pusilla
AAATTTTGCAGGTATATACGGTGAAACTTGGTCTCGCCCAAATTTGTTTACTTTACTTGACATACATGAATTCATTGTCAATAAATTTGAATTATGGAAATTAAACTATATTTTCTTTAATTAATTTAATTTAATAAAAATGTCACTTGTTAATAGGCCTGAACGAATGAATTTTATTTCAACTGTAATGTCGACCGAATCTAATTAAATAAGCAGAATAAACTAATATGTATCGTAATCTCCGCCACTGCCGCAATATTTATCGTTTATCTGGCATTGTTCTGTTTTATTACCATATTGTATTTTGAGCTGAAACAGGGATGTATAGATAACCAATACAGACACCTACTTGTTTTGCATTAGAATTTTAGTATTTACTTGTAAAATTCTTAGGATCACTCTGTAAAAGATAAATTTCTATTTGAATATTTAATGAGGCTACTGTGCTGTCAGACATTAAGAAATAGAGTATAGTTTCGGTCAGTAAATTACCATCATCAGGCTACAATAGAATAGAAATGGTATATTTAGTATAAAGATCTTATGAATTTTGAAAAATCGAGTCAAAATACATTGGAATACTGTTAAAATAGAAATTGACATTAAATAATGATATACAATACAATATTTAGTTACCTTCATGAAACATGTCCAACTGGAATTCTTCTCTATGTGTTTCCAAAAATAAATTTTTTTTTCCCTTTTATTTTCTTTCAAAACCACTATTAAATTTGTTTTTAAAACATTAATATGGTATAGTACTTCAGAGATTTTTGGTGGCAGCAACTTATAATTCCAGTTGTACATGTTTCATGACGGTTACCAAATATTGTATTGTATATTATTATTTATTGTCAATTATTTAATGTCAATTTCTATTTTAACAGTATTCCAATGTATTTTGTCTCGATTTTTATCAAAATTCATAAGATCTTAATACTAAATATACCATTTCTATTCTATTGTAGCCTGATGTTGGTAATTCACTTACCGAAACTAGTAGCTGAATAATTTGTCCTTTTGGTGGACAATATTAAATTAATTGTGGTTTGGACTTTGAGTTTTATTGAACACTTTTGTTTGGATTTCATAAAGAAGCGTTGGAATAATTATAATTACTCTTCGATATCTATCTAGAACTATTTCAAATATTCAACTTGAACTTGCAGCATAAAAGTCAAAAACATATCTGCATACATATTCATCATTTTCTCTATAATTAATAAACAGTTAGATATTGCCGCCCTGCTACCGAATCCAGTTTGACGGCTATAAATTCTCTTTTTATGAACTTATGTAAATTCAAATCCTATATATAGAAACCAGTTGAAAATGCTTCTCCTTTCGAGTATCACTTCGTTTATCTCTTATTTTTTTTCTTTCGGATAGATCCGGCATGTTTCTTGTCTGTCCTACAATCTTACAAAATATTTTTTCTATCCATACAATAGGTAAGTGCAATAAAGTTAAGAAAGTGATTTTGTTAGGAGGCGTACCACTAATACATGTATTAGAATGACAACATGTGAGAAAATATATAAGAAGAATGGAGAGATTAGAAGAAATTTGAATGACTAATCAATCGTATGCACATAAAATTATCTTACATAAGAATAATAATGATAATGATGTAATCATGTAGGAGTAGGGCTCATGGAACAATAAATACAAAATTTATTCATTTCACCCGGACTTGAGTGTCGGAAATTACAAAGAATCATAATAATCACTTTTGGACATTAAGGCAACAGATGGAAAGTTTTTCCTCGTGGTTACTAACAGCGAATGGGCTCATTTACATTTTACCATTAGGAAGAGCACATCATTTTGAGGCTCTGTGCAAAAAATTAGACGTCAGCGAGACTCCTAAGTCGCCTAAAAAAAATTATGAACATTAAACAGCGCTCCTCTCCGAATTTCAGGCGTGACGACATCGCATATGAAATCTCTCGTTCAGAGAGCAGATACCGCGCCGATCGGTTTTCGGTTAGATGACTACTTAGCTAGTAACAGTACTTTGCTTGCTTTTATGCTCTTTTATTTTTTATTATACATCTTAGCAAACTCTAAACAGTGTTATATTTGTGAAATAATAACGCTTAGAAATAATTTAAACTATTCCACACAATGGACCAGAACCAGAGTAAAAAAAAACTATAAATATTGTGCGGTTCCAGAAAAGCATTCACTGATGAGTCAACATACTTTGTTTGTTTATTTTTAAGATTTCATTTTTCTTTAATCAGAATCGTTATAAATCACCTCATAAAATACGTTGTGAATCCATATTGAAAACCACACGCTTGTATTAATCTAAATTTATTAAAAAAAGTAGATAATATTGTTCTTATAGCTTGTGTTGTTATTAATGTTCAAAATTATATAATAAAATAATGGGTCAGTTCTTCACAAATTGAATTTCATTAAATACTGCTTTTTCCAAAACACAGGTAATCTTTTTCAGTAGATCATCAACAAAACTGGCGTATATTATATGTTTTAAAATAAATTATTCTATTTGACTCAAAGTCCGGATCAGCTCTAACAAATATCGCTTTTTTTACCAGTGAGGTGCATGTGCATTTGAATCTGATGTAAACATTTGGAACTAATTCTACCTGCTTCATCGAAATAAGTGGTTCTTGTTCTTTTCAACATTGGTGATTTAATTTCCACTACACATTCATCATAAATAGCAGTTGGAGAAGCTCCTTTAATTGGGCAGTCTGCAGTTAAAAAAATTGCATTTTTAACTGAGTAACCTGTAGCGTTATCTCCGTAACTTTGTCCACCAGACCAGGAATAAAATAAAACATCTGGAATCACCCTGCATATCATTTGAGAGAGCATGTATTTATTAAAATATTGACAATTTTTAATCATTCTGGCAGGAAAACAGCCAAAAACGATGTGTCACATAGTATAAAATTATAATTTAATGAACTCGTGTTTTTTATTAAAAAACTTCATAATCATTAGCAAGTCCATTTCTGGAAGATTTAATAAATCTGTTTTTTCATTAGGTCCACACATTTATTTTATTAACACAAAAACTTTGTAAGTAATTAAAAATAAATAAATTCTACGCGAGGCACGTTACAGTCAGAAGCGTAATGTTAGTGGTGCACATTAACTTTAATATGCGGTGACGTCACAGTCATAGTCTTCGCCCCGCTACGGTATGCTTGTTTAATTGGTTGTATTAGGAGAACGACATATTTTATTGACATGAAATTTGCAGAATCATATTTTTATCCTTAGTACTTTGTTTTATGACAATTAAAAATGATTTCAAAATTTCAGTGAACGAGCTCATTATACTAGAAATATGATAGTTGGTTTGTTTTTAACAAGGCAACAAAGCAAAGTCTTAAGGCGCGTGCACACTATGCCGCGATTTGCCGTTGGCAAAGCCAGCGACTGTAAAAACGTCTACATTATGTGTTGCATTCATTTAGTTTAGTCGAACAATGTTCACAGAACAGGACAATCCCTTGAGTTAACTGTATAAACCCTCACTTCGTGGAATCTACTCATCATATGGTTTTAAATGAAACTAACTGTTTTTAAATGACTCCACAATATATTTGTAAAAATCTGTAAATTGCAAGTAAATTGACAATTGTTTCGATGATATTTATATCGAAACAATTGTCAATTTACTTGCAATTTACAGATTTTTACAAATATATTGTGGAGTCATTTAAAAACAGTTAGTTTCATTTAAAACCATAGGACAATCCCTGTATATATTTTTCAAATTAATAACTTTCTCGTTCATCCACCCCATTTGAAAGCACGTACTAACTGGCAGACAGTCTGCATCTCACCTGAAACCGCGGTGATTGGCACATTCCAACTCTCCAATCTTATTGGCTTCCTTTAAAGAAGACCGACACATCGAATCGGCTTTGCCAATTGGCAAACAGCGGCATAATGGATAAATGAAGAAGTCTGCCTTTGACTTAGCTACAAAATTGTTAGTATTTTAATGACTGTTCTTTTATATTTCATGCTTATGTGAACTTCCAATAAACAGATAATCAAATTTTCGAATTTAAACTATACAGGGTGGTACGTTAGTGATGGTTCAAGCTGAAATGGAAGGTTCTCGACCTCAAAAAACTACGATCTGACGCTTTAATAAAATATTGATGATAAAAAATATAGAGAATTACATTCGGGGACGCACACGAATTCCCGTCAGGATAACCACTCTACCTGTGACATAATTAGGGTACGTTAAGTTGGCACTCGAGTTCCCGTCAGGGTGAAAACTGACCTGTTTAAAAGGTGTTTATAGTAAGTAAGAACACCAAAGTTAGGAACCGAATTGCGCGCAACAAGATAAACACAAAATTAATGAGATTAACGAAATATAAAATAAATTAAATGGTAAAGGTATTTGTACATTTATTTCAGGAATAATAAGAAACCTAACCTAACCCCGCCAGGGTAAACTATTATAGTAGAGGATCCGAAGCAAGATCGTCCTTCACCGATTTGTCTACCGGATGAAAATGACATATTATTGAAGGAAATATGTTTAAGAACATAATTTGATATGGCAACCCTTTGGGAAATGGTCAAGGCTACAATTAATTAAAATTATAAAAAATTATTATTTTTTGAAAAGTTCACCGGCGTGTCTACCAAACAAAACCAATTTCAGTGGAAAGTTTATAATGCACACAATATGCAACACCTCAGTTGCCTCCCCTTTTCTGGTCCCTATTACCTAGCAGCCGCTTCCAAACAGGTAAGTTGAAATTAGTAATTGCACTCTTCTGTCTATCAATCGGAACCAATTTTAAAATAAAGATAATTAAATTACAAATAACGTAGTATTAGGTTGCTTGAGAAAATATGGTCATAGATAGTGGTTGTAAGACTTTTAAGTTGAAAAAACGGAGCGAGTAATACTGTGAGACAGAGAGACATTGCGCGCACTATTCCCTACTATAGAAAAGGACACAATACTACACTGTGCGCACAGGCACTGTAAAGCATAAAAGAGCGCGTAGGTTTTATACCCACAGTAATAACAAGGATGGATAAATTTACTATAGAGCAGTGTTTTGTGTAGTTAGTTTGTAAACTGGAGTATTATAAAAATAAATTAAAGATAACAAGGATGAATTAAAAAAAAATATATGAATATATCTATGTTTAGCAGGAAAATAGAAAATTTTTTATTAAACAATAAATACATTAAAATAAATGATGATATAAAACATAGTAATAAATAATTATTATTCAGAATCAGAGTCGCCGGAAGTTGTATGGTTTTCCAGGTCTGCGGAAGATTCGTCGTTTTCTATTTCCGTCATTTCCAAAATATCATTAATTTTTAATGGTGTCTTGTCTCCATCATATCCTTTCGGTTTTAAATAACAATCAAGGAACCAACCACAATTTTTTGGGTCTAATTTTACACAATCTGGGTCAGTTGCATGTAACCACATTGAATTGACAAAAATAGTGCGTAAAATTTTTTGTTCAGTGATTCCCAGCATGGTGGTATTGTGTTCGAGTCAAAACTTTTAACTTTTCTAAGGAAATTTTCATTATCTTTTTTCGCAGAAAAAGTTTTAACAAATATTTGATATCTGGCGTCATTTACTTTGTTACAATTTTTAATACCATACATGGCGAAGGTAAATTCTTGAATTACTTTCATTTTTACGTCAATAAAAATGTCAGCTTCATTAGTTAACGAAGAAAAATATTTTTGATACGTTTGATTTTTCGAAAATAGCTTGAATGGTCTTAGCTTTCCTTTGTTGTAAAATGCTGCGGTGTAATCGGAACCAGTGTATGCATGGAAAGCAGGTAGACCTAGACGCAGATCGGATCCCAATTTCGATGCCAATTCCGTACAATTTATGCAATTAAGATCATTACTATTCTTTTTTTTGTCTTTGATTATTACTGCTCTATAGTAAATTTACCCATCCTTGTTTTTACTGTGGGTATAAAACCTGCGCGCTCTTCTATAGTTTACAGTGCTTGTGCGCACAGCTGTAGTATTGTGTCCTTTTCTATAGTGGGGAATAGTGCGCGCAATGTCTCTCTGTTTCACAGAATTACTCGCTCCGTTTTTTCAACTTAAAAGTCTTACAACCACTATCTATAACCATATTTTCTCAAGCAACCTAATACCACGTTATTTGTAATTTAATTATCTTTATTTTAAAATTGGTTCCGATTGGTAGACAGAAGAGTGCAATTACTAATTCCAGCTTACCTGTTTGGACGCGGCTGCCAGGTGATAGGGACCAAAAAAGGGGAGGCAACTGAGGTGTTGCATATTGTGTGCATTGTAAACTTTCCACTGAAATTGGTTTTATTTGGTAGACACACCGGTGAACTTTTCAAAAAATAATAATTTTTTATAATTTTAATTAATCATAGCCTTGACCATTTCCCAAAGGGTTGCCATATCAAATTATGTTCTTAAACATATTTCCTTCGATAATATGTCATTTTCATCCAGTAAACAAATCGGTGAAGGACGATCTTGCTTCGGATCTTAGACTATTAGGGAAGTCCCGATAACAGAACAGATTAAATAAACTGGACGGCAATTCGAGTGCGGGATTAAGATACCTGCAAATAGTGTCTAGTACACAACAAAAATAAACTTCGCCCGTTATTTTTAATAACTGTCATTTGTATTAATAATTTTTGGAAATAAAAGACGTTTATTATTATTATTAAATGTCGGACGGGAACTCAAGTGTATTATATTGGTCATTAACGAATCTGAAGGGAATTCGCGTGCACCGACATTCGGACTACCTACCCTTTATAAGCAAATTATTTTGCGGGACATATCCCATTCTACACACAATCTAATTCAAGTTATTAATCTGGATACTTGTTTGTGATATATCTTGCGACATAATTTCCGACTTTGGTTTTATATTATTATACATCTACCCTGCACAAAAGGAACTGTCTAAAGCGATAGACCTTGTAAAAATGCTTGTTTAACAACGAACCAACTCACAGGTAGATGCATTATTAAAATTAGGTGCGCGAAAGTCCATAATAAATATAAGTTATAACCGTGAAAACTGGCAGTGAAGTGTGGTGAATCAAATCATTTTTTATAATTCATTATTATTTTTTTTCGTTTGTTAGAATTCGGGAGCGAATTCGATACGCTTTTCTTATACGTCGCTGCTGGATACGCATAATTTTTATACCAAATTTCGTATTTACGAACCGATGCACTTTTTTGATTAGAATTGATGTTAATTTTTTAAATAATAGTATATTATACACCAAGACTATTATTATTGACCGAGCACCAAAATTATTTCGCAAGTGGCTTTGTCCCGAACGGAATAAGGTGCGAGGCTATCAGTTTTCGATATATTATGAGCGTACTCGTTATGCCATTAGTCATTTTTGGTTGAGCGCGAATTTTAAACTAATGGCATTTCGCAAATAATTTTATCTTGGTAGGTAATTTCACGCAGCAAATATGTTAAAGACCATCTCCTGGGTATACAAAATCATGTTGCACAAGTTTTTGTTGAATTCTCAAAATATTTTAATTTGTCTATTATTGACCAAGGTTTTTAATAGAAAAAATTAGTAACCACCAATAGAGAAATTCAACTTCTCAGTTAGGTAGAAGAAGCAATAATTGTCAACTTCACAGTTGTCAGTTAGTAGTGGAAAAAATGTGTTATTCCAGTAAATAAAGGAAAAAAGTTAACATTAATTACGCCCTATTTTCATCTTCCGGTTGGAAGTTGCATTTGGTACCTCATTGAACATGAGACAAAATTCTGCATGAAAACGCGTGCGAGGGCGGAGAAAATGGCCCCAAAAGACCAGAAAAATAGGTTTTCAGTCAATATCTCCTAAAATATGGCAGTTAGAGATTTTTGGTTCAAATAAAAATTAAAGTTCAGTTAATTTTCTACAAAAATGGTCCTCATGATTTTTCTCGAAAATTTGACCGGTTTCGAGAAAAACGGCACCAAGCGCACCTCGAATAATGAGCTTCTGTGATGTATGCCGGAGGGCACAGTCCGTGTATTTACACATCAGCGGGGGGATAAATTATTCAATAACTTTGTGAAAAATGCATATTTTCTCATAATTCAAAATTCATGTGAAAGAGGAATTCTGCTGCTATCATACCCTGTGAATTGTGTCACGCTTGACTCTTTTGGCCATATCGGAACACGAGTCAAACTTCCTGATCCCGGGCAATTTTGACCTCGCCAGGAATTTGTTACTATTTTTTTGTATTGCACTAATTTACTCAAAATTTTCTTGATTATGGGTTCTCATAAGGTCCTTTGTCATCTCTGAAATTTGTATACCCTAATTTTTTTTTCAATTTTCATTTAATCGTTGTTTATTGAATCCCAAATTTTTGCTGTTTTTGGATCGCGGGGAAATTTTGTGAACAACCATCAATTACAAATTTATACATGATCCGATTGGTCTCTATGATACATCATTTAAAAGCTGAGAATGTCTACCTTTCGATTGTGCAATTACTTTTTTTGACGAAGTCGTCCATTTTTCAATAAAATTAGAAAACGCGGGCTCAAGGAAAAAACGCACTTTTTTTGGTGGCTTTTTCTCCCTGCTCTTTATTTCTAACATTTTAACACCTTAACTAGTGTAACGGGGGATTTCCCACCTTTCCATCGATGTATATAAGTTATACCTTTGATACCCCGGGGAAAAACCAGTATATCTAAATGTATACGATATAATTTATTACTTTCGTTCCTCCGTCGTTCGCCGCGCATGTGTTCTACGTGGCGCTCGTATCGTCTGCTCATCTATTTGTGGTTCGTGTGAGTCAAGCCAGTGTTCGAATAATAAATACAGCGATAATAGGTTATCCCAAGAGGTAGAATTAGAGGAAACTGTAGACTCAGAAGAAGTTGTTGACGGGGTAGAGCTAGAAGGAGCTCTAGACCCAGAAGAAGTTCTTGACCAAGAATCAGATGAGGACTGATGACGAACAGATTTATGTCATAATTGCAATGTATTTTTATATACTTTTTTCATCAATTCACGGACAATTAACCCGCGAATCTCTTGTACTTTTGTTAAAAATTTTCTATGTAATATTTTAGTCTATAATGTATTATTCTTGTATCATTATATTGGGTTCTCCCGTTGATAAATAAATAAATAAATGAAAAAATATATTTTTCTATAATAAATCGAGAACGTTTATAACTCGTTATTCCAAAAACCTCAATCAGTTGGTTGCAAAAAAATTTGCGGAGAATCTGCAAGAAATTGTTGCTGAGTATTATGGGTGAATATTCTTCACTCTTGAGGCATTTTCAGTTTTCCCTACCAAAAGCCTAATGAACTTCAGTTTTTTGCCACATGTGCAAAGCTGATTGTTGCTAGATTCAGGTCCACTGGTGAGTCCACTCGCTATAATTAATCTTATAGCCCGTTTTCCTATTAAGTAAATCTTGAGGCCTCATCTGAGAGGAAAACAAGACCCTCGGAAACATAAATATCCATCAAAAGTGTCTGGTTACAGGGTTTCTCATTTATTGCACCGAGGATTTTCCCAATCTGTAAAATGTGGTGGCGCCATCTACAATTGGTTTCCACAATCCAAAACATTGAAAATAATGGATTTCCAACACCCCCAGCTCAAAACTTGCATATTTCACAAATCTCAAAATTTCCGGTATTTCAACCCGATTTTTTTGCAGAAAATATTAATGTTGCGAAAAAAATCATAAGAACCATTTATGTAGAAAATGACCTGAACTTCAATTTTTATCTGAACCGAAATCTCTAACTGCCATATTTTGGGAGAAATTGGCTGAAAACCTATTTTCCTGGTCTTTTGGGGCCATTTTCTCCGCCCTCGCACGCGTTTTCATGCAGAACTTTGTCTCATGTTTAATGAGGTACCAAATGCAACTTCCAACAGGAAGATGAAAATAGGGCGTCATTAATGTTAACTTTGCCTTTTTTTCCTCCTTCATTTACTGGACTATGTATATTGTTGGGGAAATACCTGAAGTACTTTTTTCTTTCTCTATTATTCATTCGAACGTTTAAAATTATCATTTACAGCGGAATTGTCTCTGAAGACCGGCAGATAGATTTTTATTATAAAGTCAAGTTGTCTCCTGTTATTGACAGGTAGATAGTGAAACTAAATCTTGAAGAAATGAGAAATTCTACTCATTGTAATATTATTGTAATTAATTATAAAATTACGGTTGTTTTACTGGTGGTTCTTAATAATAATGATCAATGGTCTGCGAAGAAATGGGGAGGAAACTTTGGATTTTCTATCTATACCTATAGGTTTCGACCTAATAATAGCAAAATTGGGTCACTTCAGCATATTTCGGCTAAGTTCACTTAATTAAAATGCGAAGCAAACCAACGTCTTTTGGATCTAAAAATGGTAATACAAAAATATAGGTCAAAAATTTAGCAGTATCCGTCTGTTCTTGGAATTGACGAAAGTATACCTGTGAATTGAATAGGAGAAAACTCAGACATGACTATTTTCGAAAACAGGTATAATAACGTCCGTTTCGGGAGACAAATTGCCACGACCGTTTATCAGAGAAGACAAAACATATTCAAAAAAAATTGTCTCTATATAGTTTGCAGTTGCAAGCCGGTCACAAAACTTAATTATGGCCAAAAGAATCACCGACGAAGGAACGATCTTTATACGGAAAGCCAATGCATTTTTCGAAAAAAATATCGATCTTTTAAAAACTTTTAATAGGCTCAGCGACCAAACTAACTGCAGAGGCTCTTAATGATGCCGAATTCAAAAGAACGGCGAAAGAAAGCATGTATCGGCAGATACAATTCGTGAACGTTTCCGAGGAGAAAAGCCTGATGTATGTAGATAGGTACAATGTAGCAAAATAACCATTATTAACTGGATATAGTACATTCAATAGCCTTCGTGGTGTGCGTCATCGTTTTTGACATATAGCTAACCTTAAATTTGAAAAATAAAATCAACAGGATCGTATTCAGCCAAATTCGAAAAGGCTATGAAGTTAATAATTATCACCAGATTCTTTTTCTAACTGAAAACACTTAAGAAGTTTAAAAAGACGTAAGAAAAATTGCCGCCACGAAAGGTACCTACATCTGCATCCTATTTTGAATTATGGAATTTCTCCCGATTGGTAAGTCGCGCTTGCGCGTAATCTAAACATCAACTAATCAAAATTTTCAAGTCAAAGATTAGGGTTAACGTTTGTAATACATTTAAACGGTCCATTATTGTGATATTTTGATTAGGATTAATCACAGACCTGCCTTTTTCCATTTTTTCCAACGCAATGTGTTAGGACATTAAAAATCGATGACACCAAAAAGGTTATTATATGAACTATACATAATATTGTTTTCAAGTTTTAATAAACTAATAATAACAGAAAATTTGTAAGGGACCTTCCTGCGGTACGATCCCAGAGAGTTACAGCTGCTTAAAAGCTATTCCGAAGAAAAAGATACCAAAAGTCAGATAACAAAACCATGTCAAGATAATACAGTGCAAAAAAACGGGCTAGTGCTCAAGAAATGGACAGGAGAAGAGGATGGTTTTGTTGAAAATGCAGGTATAGTTTAAAAGTAACCGAAAAACCAGTGACTTCTATGAACTGCGAAAATTTTAGAAAATGACCAAATTTATACCTAACTTAGAAGAACCCTGCAGCTACATTTCTACTTTAGTCACAAAACTCGACAAAACGTGACAAAACGTTCCTTTGCACCTCTGAACAAGAGGTGGCAGAGGCAGTGCTTTGCAAGTCTCGACAATTTGTACTGAATATGGAATATCTATAAGGTAGAAGTTTTCACGAGAAACAGTCGCTGAGCTTCTTAAAATATTATCTGTTTACATTGATAGGTGAAGTCAAGCCAACATTTTAGTGCTACACTATCGAAACCAGATACATTTTCGTGGACCCACACTTACTAATTGTGCACCCCCATTTTTTTGTCTCGTGAAACGTAGACCTCCGTCGAGTCTAAGACTTGTACCACTTTGGGAATCAAGGATCCAAGATGTTTCGAAAGGAAACGTAATATCTACAGGCAAATATCCTCCAAAGAGGCTTGCTGACAAAATACAGAAGATTAATACAACTTTCCCCCGTTAAATATTGTTTCTTACCAGAACCATTTTCTGGTATCTTTTTTCCACTAAACCTTCATCCTACTTGCTTCTACATCACGTCTTGTTATTTTTCCTTTAAAAAAAACTGTTTCCGTTTCAGCCTTGTCACGGCGAATGAAATGTGCTTTTTATCGCCTTTCAGCCCTACTCAACGACAGAGACTTTTAGAAATTATATCTGAATTTATGGTGCAACTTTTTTAAGGCTATGGTCATTCATGACAAGGATTTTTGTGTTTAGTTTTTGTTAGAGACAGTCCTTTCAGTATGTGCTTCCTTACGATAATAATCTTAGAGAAAAAAATATAATTTATTAGAAGTTTATTTCGGTTGAAAGATTTTAAAAAATTTTGAATCGAAAACTGGAGGTTTTATTACATTTTTAGTCATTCACGTTTGATCTATAGATATGTAGATATTTGTATATATATTTTTATTCTTAATGACTTTTATACGATATTTTACATGGAATTTTTCAAAAATATCATACAAGGTGCCCCATATTGTGGAATAAATAAATGGAAACGTCTCGATTCGCTCGAGAAATAGCTAAACCATAAAAAAGCATTTAATTGGATGAAAAAGAGTCAATTTATTTTGAGCTAGTTTAATAAAAGGGTTGTGTTTTATATTTTGCATATTCTAGAGCTAAAAAAAATATTAAATAACTTTGAAACACTATTGTTGTTCGTTAAGAATTAGGTAGGGTGTGTCGGATATGTAAGGAGGATGGTCCAACGATTCGATATTTTTTTGCTTTGAAAACTCAGTTTTTTTCGAGCTGTGTCGAAACTTGCATTGTCTTGGTGGAGAATAATTCGTCGTTGGGGGTTGGGTTTTCGAAACTCAGCAATTACTTTTGGCAAACAAATCGAATCACCAATCATCAGCAGTAACAGTTAGGTATTTGATCTTGCATAGGAATTGTTGCTACATATTTTTGGAAACACTTGGAGAACAGATATAACTTTGTGTGCAGCTTTCAACTATAAGTGGTTTGAAACATTGGCATCAAATTAACTAAGCATGACAGTTAATTTTGACATTTGTTGACAGGCGGCAGCTTTGTTGTTATCATCATCACGGCCGTTCAATTCCGAAGGATTATGGTTAGCTCAATGCTTTTCAATGCTTTCTCTACTGGATCTTATATCAACTAATTTCCTCTTGTTCTCGTCTTTAATGAAACCCATGTTGTTATTTCCTTTAAAATTTCTGTTAATGCTCTTCCTGTTTCATTTTCCATTTCAGTTTCTTCCAATTCTTCTTTCCCCATCTCTTGTTGTGTCTTCTCCAAGTATTGTTCTGAATATTTTCCTTTTGGTATTTTTAGATCTTCCATACTTCTTCTTTGTTTATAGTTGTTATTTCGAGAACGTAAGTAATTATACTGGTCTGATCAAAGTCTTATGGATAAGTATCTTTGGTTCTTTGCTGATGCGATCGATGCCAAGAATTTGGCTTACTTCCAATATTCTTTCTTTTATCTTGTATATACAGTAGGTACCCACTAGTTTGTCCTTTAGATGTTCCCGAATATAATTGATGCTTGATTAAATTCCGAATTTTTGATTCTTAAGTGAGTATCATTGTTCTGTTCTTCTTTCCCCACTCGCATATATTTTGTTTTGTCTAAATTTATTCGTAGTCCGAATATTTGTGATTCTATGTCCAGCTTCTGTGCTGCTTCTATTAGACTTTTCCAAGTTCTAGCCACGGTGATGAGGTCGACAGCCTAAGCAATTAACTGGATCTCGTTCGTTTGAATTCCTTAAAATCGATTCAAGTACTGTAGGTTAAACAGTGTTGAGGTTCCCTGTTTTACACCTTTATTCATTTTAAATTTTTATCAAATTTTCACTTTCCTTCTAGTGTTTTTCAGGGTACAATAGATCTTCTAGGTCGCAGTGAATGTCACCCCAAAATACATAGGTAATACATAAGGTCATTTCCTCTAATTCCCTAAGCTTCTTTGGAATTCCTTCAATAATCTTGGGTCATATTATTGAGTCAAATGCGTTCCTGAAGAAAACCCTTGTATGAGGTGCTACTTTTATAGTATATTAAGTATTAAGAACGGTAAGGGTTGTTTACCGGTCGACAGCAATGTTTGTAATTTTGCTGGAGACCGGTATTACTCTTAACGTTCGAGATGCTTATACCATTTTTTGCGCGATCGTATTAAATTTCGAATAAAATAATTCAAATTTCGAATAAAATGATTTACGAAATGTCAAAAGTGACATTAATATTTCTCGATCAGTTTAAAATATAATTTGCATTTTGTTGGTGAAATTGTTTTTATGCTATTTATTACTTTTTATATTGTTCTGTTTGGTTCTGATAATTAAAAAATATATAAATAAACTTTGTTCCTTTTGTGTAATGAATGAAGTAATATAGGTAATATTTAGGGCCACTTAATTGTATGTAGTGCTAAGACGTCGGTAAGTAATTTCCTTACCGACGTCTGAACGGTAACTAAATCACTTACCGACGTGCTAGACTTAGAAACCAGTAAACACAACCTACCGTCCTGCAACCGATGCTGTAAATAAACAAAAAAGATCGATCGCGCAAAAAGTAAATTATTGTGAGTGTCGTAGAAAGTATATATGCCGACTATGCCATCTGTCCTGTCGCGACGTTTGTGTCGTTGCTTTCTTTACTTGTTCAAGTAAAAAAATCACTAGAACATATGTTGTGTATAGAGCACATTTATTGTTGACGATAAATTCAACCTTAAAAATCGACATAGGTATATATAAATAGGTCGACAATTTAGATTTGTTCCAATTTCTAAAGCCGCTTTTATATTCCGAAATGTCATCATGTTTAAAAACACTTCAAACTCTTTGAAATGTAACATCGCCCATAGAATAAATCAGCCAATATATTTTTCTGTCTCTTTGTGATGATTTAGGTGACAAAAATAAAACAATAATAACTTCATTCGATATAGAATGAATACTCATACTCCAACTACTACCAACTGCTCATCAACGTCAGATCTCGTTCCCCCTATTCTTTTTTCACTTTTGTTGACGGCACATCTGACAAAAA
>CAJUYI010005658.1:0-15230 GCA_910591695.1 Galerucella pusilla
GTGACACGTCACGTGACACCTCTCTCCTGTGCAACGTGACGTTTGAGTCTCCTCACGGGATGTTTTAAAGATTAAAAAAAAACTAATTTTTCTCTCGAGATATTTATTTATTTAGAAAATAATTATAATGATAATACAGTATTTGAAAACCAGTGGCGGAGGCGTTGTACATTTCTTTCGGTACACGAATATACTCCAGTGGCGTGGCAGGGGTTTGGATCATGGTCAAAGTTTCCTGTTGCACACGGCGTACCATCAAATTTGCAAACGTCAATAATATGTGGAAAAATACCGAAAATGTGACATTTCTTTTGCAGAAACTCGGCTTTTTGTTGTCCTCGAACGTAAATGTAGTCTGCGGCATACAATAACTTGCTTTCTAATATTTCATTTACTTTAGAATATTCTACATCTCCTGAAGAGTACCGAATGCCATGCACATTTCTTTCTAAGTATGATGTGGTCTTCTTGTCCTCGTTGCTCAATGTGAAAAACGGTTGCGGTGGTAAAAATATGTAATGTGAACTTTTGAAACCAATTTCTATGGTGAGCTCTTTGGCAACGAAAAGACCGTCTACGACAAAACCTTGAATGTCTACGAATGCTACTCTCATGTTGACGTCTGCTCGAACACTAACTATGATCAGCAACTAGTTAAAGCTTTTAACAATTTCGGTGAGGGGGAAGTATTCCATCACGCAATCGTGAATTATGATGCAATAGACTTTGGTATTTTCGGGAAAGCCTATGTTTGCTTCAATGTCAAGTTTTACATCGACTGTGGACGCCTTCATGCTTTCTTCCTGTTTCGAACAATCGATAACAAACAATGCCCGTTTCTTGAAAGAAGAATAATCTAGCAGGGGGCGCTTCTGTATGGAGTTTGCGTAGTTGGGATAGAATTCAGTGTAGTTAAAATATGCCTCATTGTAGTCAGTTTTAGCGAAATCCAATTGCATTCTTTCATTGGGCCAATACTCACCATTAAGTGACAGTCTTATACTTTGTACGTCGGCATTGTCAAATAAAGTCGGGTCAGCTGTACTCGAGTTACGTTTGTCGGTTTGAAAGAAAACAATAACAAAACGAGGTCTTTCAACTGAAGTGGATGTCTTGACAGCCCAAACTTCACGTCTTGCTCCTTTAGTAATTGAGGGTAATTCGTGTAACTCCCACTTCCTAAATGGAATAACTATAGGTTGATCTTTTTGAATGGATTTCATAAGATTTAATTTTATGTCGTCATTAGGAAAGATATGTTCAACTTTCAGCTCAACGCTTGTAATGTTAATTTTAGCTGTAGTGGAGAGCGTTCCAGAGACATTCTTTTCAGTAATATATAAGCAATCATTGTCATTTCGTGCTCGAACTAGTCGTATTGTTTGACGCCCACATGTAATCATGGAATAATCGTTGAAAATGTTGAAAATATGTTTGAGAGGTATTTGAAGGTTGAAGGACTTGTCGCTATCATTCAAAATAGGATCTTTTGGGTAATTCCAACCGGCTATAGCCATATGATTGGAATCTTCTTGGTTATAACAGGTCATGGCACGTACGGCACTCACTATTCCAGGATCCCGAACTGTTTCCATTTCCCTGGCACTTTCACTGTACGTACATGAATCGAATAGAAAGGCTCCAACATTATTTGCTAATTTCACGTCACCAGCTCCGTTTACTTCAAGCGAACCTTTAATGCACAACAAAGTTTCGCTCATTGCAAAACACGAATCAACTTGATTAATGCTAAACTCCACAATGTCACTGCAATTGAATGACTTTATAAATGGAGCATAGGTTCTATATTCAGCCTTTCGAATTGATTCATCAAACATCGGCTTACGGTAGATATCAAACATTGGAGGCATGTCGTTTTGGCGTAGACGTTTTCCATACATGGTTGTCATTTTTCAATTTAAAACCCAGCGATTGCAGGACCAATTTGTTTGCGAACGTGAGCTGTTTCAGCTTTGGCGACTGCTTAGCTAATGAAGTTGGAAGTGCTGCAGATTGTCTTTTATGATTTATTATTAGCCCCATCGCGCTCTAAGCTCCAACACCAACGTACTTAGTTCTCCACGAAAGTTTACAGGCTGACCGTCCTGGTCTAAGGCTATGACAGTGATGTTGGTTATTTCACGTTGTGGTATAACGGGTAAGTAGAGCAAATTATGAGGAATTTCGTCAATGGAATATCCTGGATCTACTTGTACGACGAATTCGTAAATAGTATGAGCAGGTCTGTTTGCATCGAAGGCTCCAGTGGTAATGTTACAATCGAAGCGTATGCTAGATACTTTAATAATTTTGACTGGGAGATCTGAAGAGTGCAATTTGTTAGAGTCGAGTATTTTCGGTGAAAATCCCAACATTCTTCCAAGACTATTGGTCTCCTTGAAGGAAATTTTGTATTTACTGGAAATTTCACATTTCAACGTATTGTGATTGGGTTTTAGTGAAAATATGTCCTCTGGTCTAGTTGAATTGCCAGCACCCAATTTATCTCGGATAAACGCTTCAACGGCAATTTCATAACATCCTGTGGGAAAATCAAAACTTTGAAGCTTGCCCTTGGTATCGTAGTAGTAAAACTTACAATTTTCAATGTTCGGTATACTGTGATAAGAATGAAAAGATCGTAGAGCTATTTCGTATTCCTTCTTCTGATCGAGCTCAATAGGCGTAGGAGGTTGAAAGGTAAACACGTGATTGGTGCTGTTAACTCTCAGCAACTGCGACATGATGACTAATGAAATACGAATAATGTTTGAATTTAAATAACATTTTTTATTTTTTTAATGTTTGGTTACAAAGGAAACAAGTAGCTTGCGAACTCGGAGGGCCGTCACAATGCGTCGTCCAATCAGGTCGGTTGTAATGGATGAAACAAGGCAATCGTATTTGTAGTTGAAAATTTGCTCGATATTCATTGGGAAGTTTATGCCACATTTCCAGCAATTCCGAAGGTCTTACACACTCTGTTAGATATTCAATGGGAAAGTGCTTTAGTTCTTCGGCAGTGAAACTACTCAATGATTTTCCATGGTAGATATGTTGTAGTAATAGTTCCGTCATTGTTGTAGAAATTTCAAACACAAATGACCGCA
This sequence comes from Galerucella pusilla, assembly GCA_910591695.1. Classification (NCBI taxonomy): domain Eukaryota; kingdom Metazoa; phylum Arthropoda; class Insecta; order Coleoptera; family Chrysomelidae; genus Galerucella; species Galerucella pusilla. The sequence goes on from CAJUYI010005658.1 coordinate 3,111, forward strand.
ATTGATTTGATCATAGTTTTGATATTGGGTATTGTTGTAAAAAATTCTCGCACTCTTTCCAAAATATTTAACAACTTCTTTCGGAGGCTTCAAGTTACCAAATGAATCGAAATACTCTACATTGTTGTTTATCTTTCGGTAAGCTACCCAATGACTTCCTCTATTCTCAGAGGTGTCCAAATTAACCACTGCGCATTCTTGTTTCCGGGGGCCGGCTTTGGGGAGAGTGTCTCGCATGAAAATTCCTCGAAAATGCGGTATTTTAAGCGATTTTGCGTATTGTGTTATGTCAAAGTTGGTTAATGCGTGATTGGGTAGCTTTATTGGTTTTTTTTTTGCTTTTTCAAATACAATCCGAAGCCGCCTTTTGGATACTTTTTCAGATACAGGCCAGATCCTACACGTTCCATAGCCTTATTATGTCGTACATCTTCTTCCAATTTCTTTTGCGCATGCTTTGCGTCAATGACAGTTTTAGCAATCCCAGCAGCACCACCTGACAAAGCTCCGAGTGCCGAAAGACCTGCAAACAAAGGGATAAGTGGTAGGAAACCTCCGGATTTCGCTACAGGTATCACTCGAGGAACCTCGACTTCTTTTTTCCCACCAAATTCTTTAATAAGTGCTTTGGCCGCTCGTAAGGCAAACGTTGCGGTGTCTTTCAAAGATGTTCCTCTCTTCAATGACTTTCCCACTTTTAGAATAACATCTCGATGCAAGGAACGACGTTTGCGACGACAACCCATCCCCAGCTTTCTTTTCACCTTCATTCCGCCTGTTACAAGTAATGCAGCAGTTTTCTCTCCCAGTGAAGCGTCTTTTGATTTGACACGAGCCCAAGCTTTATCTTCAAGTATTCGATCCGCTTTGTGTCGTTCTTCGAGAGACTTATTCTTCAAGTAAGAAATATCGTGTTGCTTACAAGCAGCGTCCAAGGGGTTGATGCCAGGATCTCCACGATCAAGACGTTTTTCCAATTTTGTACCGGCTGAAAAAAAAACAATCAATTTTTTACATGGGGGGGGGGTGGAGGGGGTAGTACTTACGTCCACAGTACTGATAGCTAGGTAAGTGAAGCTCAATAGGTAGTTTATTGATGAGAGAATTTAAGAGACCTTCTCCTTCAAACAACAACATTAAGACTGATACGCGTAAGTGGTAACACCTATATTTAAAGAGTAGTACTACGAAAAGCGACACACACAATGAAAATAATTCAACAAGAGCAGACTATACCCATTGAAAATCTGGATTTTACCTCAACACCAACTATTGGTAAACATGGTAAATTATTACCAAATTCTTTCCGTGCCATTATATGTGGCCCCAGTGGGTGTGGAAAGACGAATGTCGTGCTGGCGCTCCTATTTAATCCGAATGGCGCGAAATTCAAAAACGTTTATGTTTATTCAAAATCGTTATTCCAACCAAAGTACCAATTGCTGCAGGAAGTTATAGCACAAGTGAAGGGCGTTGGCTATTTTCCATTCAAAGACAACGAGGAAATAATAAGTCCAGATGAAGCTCAGCCTAATTCTGTCTTTTTATTCGATGACGTTGCATGTGATGGTCAACAGAAAATTCGGGAATACTATTCCATGTGCAGACATAAAGATATCGATGCTGCATATCTTTGCCAAACATATTCAAAAATACCGAAACAGCTTATTCGCGACAATTGTAATGTTATTGTGTTATTCAAGCAGGATGAGGTAAACTTGAAACATATATTTGACGAACACGTATCTTCTGACATGACATTTGACGTATTTAAAAATATGTGTTCAAAGTGTTGGTGTGATCGCTATGGTACATTGGTAATTATGAAAGATTTCACCCTCAATGATGGAAGGTATCGCAAAGGATTCGATAAATATATTAAATTGTAAGCTGCGCCTTCAGTCCATACCAATATGTCTGACGATAAGGTTGCTACTGCATTGCGCAAGAAAAAAGTGTCTGAACTTGCCAGATCGATTCGAAAAAAATACTTGGCATTGAAATTAGGTAAATCAGAGCAAGATGAGTCTATTAATAAACTATTCAAGCCAATATCCAAACCACTAGAAGAAATTGTACAATCCTCGAAGACATTACAAAAATCGATTACAAATTTACAACCAAAGGAGGAAATAAAGAAAGAAGAACCCGATGATAATGATGGTGTGTTTACACGTTTCCTCGAAACGGAACCGGTGGCTGAAACCGATGAAGAGGGGAATATTCCAATGCCCGAATCTCCAGAAATAATGCGTCCTGAGGTGACACATGAATCCATCCAAGAGTATTTAGATCAATATCCTGAAATTAGTCAATCGTATATCGAAGACTATTTCCAAGATAATGGAAGAATCGATAAAAATTACGGACCTTTCTACAATGACGATCTCGGTTGGAGTTTAGGTACGCGTAGAATTGGATTTGATGGAAGAAACGGCAATATCAACATACTACAAGAACGAAATAAAGAAGCTGGATCCGTGACTGGTACACCTGGCTTATACCAGCTTTTATTCTACCACGATCCAGAAGGTTACACCCAGCAGGATTTGGAGGCATATAAAACCCTTCTAGAGTATACTAAGGTTCACCTAGATACACGCAACCGTCTTAAGGGTTCAAGCACTTACAAATATCACAATATTATCAAACCTTTGTTTAGAACAAAATCAGAATCATCGAACCGTCGTCCCTCTACTCGAACACAACAGCTACTAATGGAACGTCCATCAAAAATACCTTTTACGAAAAGTGGCGGAAACGTTCTCGATCCCCGTTTGGTATACAACGAAGACCCTATGGAATACATTTATTGGGATGATCCCAACGAGTTGGTTGAACGTCTAAAGCTACTAATTGCTTCGAAAGAGACCGGTAATACGTCACACGACAACGAAATAGTAGCAATTATCAATGAACTCAAGGAAGCTGATATAATAGAATAATACAAGTTGAAACTTGTTCATTTCAATTATGCCAGTCGATAAATTCGGACATAGACATCAAACGCCCTATGCGCGTTTACCAACGAAAATTACGTTCCCTCATACACCGGACGGTAATATTGATATTGGAAATGTGAAAATTTGTAATGTTAAAGAACCGACAGCAAATAGTGACGCTGCAACAAAAAAATATGTTGATGACTTGCGTACTATCAACTTACCACAAACACCCAATATAAAGAATTTAGAAGTAGGATTGAACGAAATCAGAAACGAGCTTCATAAGCTTGAAATTCCCATATTACAGACAAATATTACCGACTTACAAAATAAAACTAACGAAATTAATACATTCATTTCGCGAAATCCCCCAGTAGCAGGTAGGGATATGGCTACGAAGAAATACGTTGACGACTCAATTGCCACTGCAAAAGTCTTCATTCGAAGAGAATTTAGTGCGAATGCAAGTATACGTGAATTGAAAAAAGAATCTGCAGAAAATATCACAGCCGTTTCGGATTTGAAAAGTAACATTTCAGACATAGTGAACAATATTAAGACATTGAATATAAATTTCCATAACCGCATTCATAGTCTGGAACTGAAGCTGGCCGGTAATACATCATAATATGCACACCAAGGAAAAGATTCAACTCGTAAACGAGCTTCACAAACCTATTCGGAAAAAATTCCCTCGCAGACGCACCATTATCAAGGGCCTTGACGATCTTTGGCAAATGGATCTTGCAGAGATGAGGAATTTTGCATCACAAAATAGGAATCATAAAATGATACTGGTCGTCATTGATTGTTTTTCAAAGTTTATGTGGACACGTCCACTAAAGACGAAGACCGGAGAGGAGATTACTCGGGCATTCTCGGACATTCTCGCTCATACACGACGAACACCGAAAAATCTACAATCCGATCAGGGGAAGGAATTTTACAACAGCAAATTTCAAAATTTAATGAAAAAACATGATATAAATCATTATAGCGTACTTAGCATGATGAAAGCTTCTATGGCTGAGCGTGTTATAAGAACATTAAAATCGAAACTCTACAAATATTTCAGTTTAAATGGCACCTACAAATGGATTGATATTCTGCCTGAAATTACTCAAAACTATAACAATACAACACATTCCTCAACAAAATATAAGCCTTCTCAAGTCAACAAATCCAACGAAAAATCTATTTTGAATAACACCTATAGTCATTTAAAGATAGCAGGCCCGCGAAAATTTAAAGTTGGTGACATTGTGCGCATATCCAAGGCAAAACATGTCTTTAAAAAAGGATATACACCCAATTGGACTACAGAACTATTCAAAATCATCAAAGTTAAAATTACCAATCCTGCTACGTATTTACTTGAAGACATGCAAGGTACACCAATCAGCGGCTGCTTCTATGACGAAGAACTACAGAAAACATCGAATCCGGACGTTTACTTGGTGGAAAAAGTTCTTAGACGTAAAGACAAGAAACTGTTTGTGAAATGGTTAGGCTTAGACAAAAAACATAACAGCTGGATTAATGGAGTTGATGTTTTATGACGTAAAATGCCACATAAATTGGAGTCGTTTCAGATCTTAAACTCAGTTAGCAACATGAGTTATCAAGGTGTCAGTAGTGGTTACGACAGTAGTAGTAGTAGTAGTGATAATAACTATTCTGCAGAGCTGGATAGAATTTTGAAAAACTATGAGTTTGCTGCAAAGTCTGAAAATGTGTACCTGCTTTCAACACAATATACAATTTCTGGTTATGAAGTAAAATGTGGAATTAGTCCGGCAAGATCATTTACGCCTGCTGTTATTCTATCTCAACAGCTAAAGTGCAGCAAAATATCTTTCAGCACTTATGAATGGTATACCTTTATTTCAATGATGACGCAACAGATGAATGCTTTCTTTCATGCCACAGACGACGACGACAAGTTCCAACCTGATTCGTTTTCATGTGGAGAGTACTGCACCATTACTCCATCAAATTACGATAGGTGTAAGTTGATTTTCATCAAAAAACATGGAGTTGAATATTATATGGATGAAGAAGAAGTGTCTCAAATTTTAGAATTAAATAATTTGATTTTACAACGTATAGCTATATTGGAAAATTTAAATTTTTGTCAATATTATTATAATGTTTTGGATTTCTGTAAAAATGTCGCCTCTGAAAATTTAAATCCTCAACAAATTTTATATGCATTTTGTTCTATTACACCTAATGATATGTTAAACAATGCTCTTAGAGAATTTGTATACTTTTGTAAACTTACAGTTATCAATGATTTAAATAAATAGTTATATATTATTGGTATATGTGTTTTCTTTAGGAAAAAAATAGCTGAAATATTCGAAGATTGAACCTATTTCCTCTTCAATAGCTAGGCTAGGAAAAATGCTCCAACCAATTCGGCTATTTCAGCTATTCTTTATGTAATACACCAAATGTTTGATATTTTATTTCACTGATAAGAGAGAGAGTCTCGATGTGTGACCTTGAACTTACCAAAAAAAATGCATAAATCGAACCATTTCAATCTTTTTTTCCTAGGGATTTTTCTCATGTTAGTGTCTCTTTCATTGCAGGAAAAATGAAAACAAAAAATAAATTGATTTTTTTTTTATTTTCGATACACATAAAAGCGATTTAAAAACTACAATTATTTTTATTTATAAAAAAATATTAGATAAAATTAAGACGCAAGTGAATCTTTTTTTTACAGCCACACATTCAAATTAATATATATATATATAGGTATAAACTTAAAAAAAATTTTTAAATGACTACATTGAAAAAAATTACTTTAATTATAGAAAAAAACAAAATTATCAAAACTCACATTCGGAATCATCGTTTTCATTAATAGTGTCAATAAAGCGGGTCACCCCCATTTCATGTATATCTGAATTTGGTGTGAGAGGTACAGGATGTAAAGCTGAGTAGCATTGATCACCAGTTTTCAATTCGAAAAGTAATTTTAAAAATTCATTTTGACACCATTTTCTAGACGTTTTATACAAAACAGGCAAATAATCATTTGTAACTCTAAAATGCTGATGATCACGTAAAACGTGAAGATTTATATTTAAATTTTGAGATTCTAAAATAGATGTGAATTGATAATAGCATTGTTGACATAAAGTTAAATTTAAATTTTTAATATAATACTGGTGAAGCCAGACACAAAAGTATTGCTCAGACAAGTCGAAGCATGACCAACTGGGGCTTACGAGTAGTATATTTCGCATTTTGGGGTTCACATATCTCATTCCACAAGCGTGTTCCCAGTCACAATACTCATCGCCCTTGTACGTATTTTTTGCGATCTGACTCAATGCAGTCCACCGGTACTCTGCATAATTTTTGATAATTTTCAACAATAAATTTTGAGGTATATGTATATCTATTATAAATTGTAAAATTGATGTAGTGTTTTCGCAGATAGTCTTGATACAAATATCTTGGAGTGTACTGGTCATGTTATACCTAAAAAAAAATTATTCTCGGTTACTATAGTGCCCCCAAGGTAGAGTATCAAAAGTCCCGGGAATTAATTGCCGCTTATCGTCATGTGGACTTAGACCAGTTTTTGTTTGTTCGATGCTAAATACTTGATGTAAATATGATCGAATACAACGCTGGCTTATTGTTTGTTCTTTAAAATTAGTTAAACATTTCTCATAATCCTCAAAACCTATTCTATTTTTCACTACATTATACTTTACCCCCTTCAATTTTTTAACCACCCCTAGCGTTTTCATTTTTAACTCAATTCGGTCCTTATCGAGTTTCTTTTGTTCTAAATACTGTCGTCTCTTTGCCCTTTCCTCCCCATCTACGTCCAATTTATAAGTGTACATTTTCGATCTTAGTCCTACAAAGTGGGTCATAACTTTACCTTTCGATTCATCTTTCATAACACCTAAAACTTTTTTATTCACCTGTGGAATATTATATTGATTATCACTTGGATAATCTGAAGTGTCAAATTTTTGTATATCTGCCTTAATAACTTCTTCATAAGCATCATCACATGATAGCTCATAAATAAAGCTATCGGTATCCATATACATAAGTTTGCATTTTTTAACACCCAATTTAGGAATCATATGTCCATAATGAAAATCATACATGCATATTTTGGAAATATCTAATATTGCCATTCCTACATACAAAGGTTTATTGAATATTATGTTAGTTTTATTGAGTTCAATTGCCGACAAGTTTTCATTAAAAATTTTTCTGCTATGGAACCGATAGCTTGCAATCAAATTTTTCGCCCCATGCCGACCTTGCCATTTAGTCACCAATTTCACTACTCTATGTTTTCTAATATTTTCCATCGTCTTACCGAACACCGCGTTATTCATCAATTTATACAGGTTCTTTTCGAAAGTGCTTTTAGCTGTCGTTCTTAGTCGAGTATTTAACTCAATATAGGACTTTAGCCAGGTAGACTGTTTAAATTTCAAAACTTTATACACTTTAGTGAGCTGTAATCCGTTGGCGAGCATCTGTTTTAAATTTCGATAATGAACGGTATACTCTTTTTTATCGTAAAGTGTAGTCATTAATTTCGGTAATCTTGAACCTAGAGGAACACGGTGTTCAGCACCAAATGGAAAATCTTTGTGCGTATCGTGCAGGTTTTGCGGATATGTCAAGTCAACTTTGAGAATATACCCTTCGAGGGAATCGTCCGGAATCGACTGAATAAAATCAGCATCAAATTGATCGACGTCTTCGATCCATTTAAACCCTCCGTAGGGCAGAGGTTCACACATTGCCCAACCGTACAAATTGTTCACATCCAGGAACAACAAGTATTTGGAAGGCTCACTAGGGTCATATTCCAGCATGTACTTGTTGTTTGCTTCAGCAAATCTGCTGCTGCAAACTGAAATTCCGCTACGAATAGCTTTTTCAATAAACAAAACCATGTCTACGTCACGCAATAGTTCCAATTTACACCTGGTCGACTTTAACATCGCGTCCCAAGTGTACCCAGGCATGGTATAGTACCACGCTGGGTCCAAGCCATAAGTTGCGTGACACTTTTTCCGAAATTGTTCGAAAACATCTGCCAAAAGTAAAACGTCTGTTTTCATGTACATGTCTGAATATTCGCCCAAGTTTTGAATTTGAAACTTATCCCACACACTTTGGGCATGAGCATATTTGTTGGAGCTAAGTGGTTTATAATTTAATTTATTGTAAAAGCATTCAATAGGCGGTAATGAAGTTTCATTGAATTTTTCCCAGCTATCGATGTAGTCATAGCAAAATATTCCTTTTTTAATCAATAATTTAAATTTTTCATTATCCAAATGGGAAAATTCATTTTTGGATATGATGAAATCGTTGGGGTCCATGATGGATGTTAGTTCATCCAAGGAAGCCCCCAAAAATCTCAATGAATCAATAAATCTAAATTTTAAATTAGTTTTTGAGTCGAATAAAGTGAATGAAATGTATTTTTCTAGGTTTATTGGAAGAACACTCATAGTGCCTTTTTTACATAAACTAGAAATCATGAAATGGCTGTCGTAGGCGATCATGTTATGAAAAATGATTGGTGTTACGAACAACTTGCGGTAATTAAGATTGCACGATTGATGGGCGAATCCGCGAAACTGACCGGTAAAGTGGTTGTGATCGCGTACAATTATTTCGACGTCTTTAAATTGTTTTCCGCAAATATGGCAATCAGATGCATCAACGGTACTTGACGGAAGTACCATTGGCACTATGGTTTTTATTTTTGATTGGATAATTTCGGCTACTAACGACATTTCATTTGAAAACCAATCCATGCAGTCAGAACCTCGATAGCTTTTGTAAAACGATAAATTGTCATCATAGTTACACTTTACATAATAACCTGCACTATACGCTTCATGTTTTTGATATCTTTTAGTTGCAGTCGAAACATTTGGATCATTAAATTTTGTTAACATGCTTTCGAAATCGGCATAGATTACAAACGGAGTAGTTTGCTGGTAAGTAAAATTTCTAAATTCGACATGTTCATATTTAGGAAAAGACATTTTATATTCATTAAGTTCATAACACAACTTTTCGTGCTCCTTAAGTATATTTTCACTCATAAAATAGTTCATACATCTATCACAGAAGTTTTTTTTTTTGTGTTTTTACTGAGTTGCGAACTTACAAGTCGAGACATGTTTTTAATTAAGCAATAATGATACTTGACTTCAAAATTATTGTCATCATCATCATCTTCTGGAGGAACATCAAAGTCATTTAATTTTGGAAAATACTTGTCTTGAATCAATAATAAATTAAAATGGTGTTCTAATTTAGTTTGAGTTAATCTTGCCGGTACCACGGTATAAAATTCTTTTTCGTTCAATTCTAAAGCATACACGTTAACGGAAATATTGTTTAATTTTTCGAATTTGGAAATTTTACATAACGACATGGGAGCATCTAAATCCTCTGCATTTAATACCGTGCTATAAAATGGATATGAAGAAGTTATATTGTTGTTTGTATTTTTCGGAAAAAGGCCTGCTACAATCGACCAATAGAAACAGGCTTGATCTGTATTTTTGATGTTTAAGCATGCATGTTTTTTAAGTATTTGTTTTGGTAATGGAATAAAAGATGAACCGTTACCTATCTCAAACTTATTAATATTTACTTCTAAAGAGACAACTTTATTTAGGGCATAACAAGAATCCCTTTCTTGAAACTCAGATAGTTTTTGAAAAATTTTATCTTTCACGTTATCAAAAAACCAACGCTCTAAATCGGTAGATACATCAAGTATTGCATTTTTCGTATTAAAATATTTTAAGTCTAAAATTTCATCGTCCTCAGTTTTGTTTCCTTTTTTTATAAATTCTCCGCAAAAACAAGTATTAACTTTCATCATATGAAACGATTTAAATTGTTTAGAAATTTCCATTTTAAATATTATTAAAGCATCTTCCAAAAATGGACCCAAGTCTTTATGAGCTAAATTTATTATTAACCCTGTTTTGATTCTACTTTTAAAGCTCGAAGCTACATTTTCCCACTTAACCCTGTTTTGCAATTTTCTATTGTTGAGCCCTAAACCAATGTGTCTTTTTTCAATTAAATTTTTAAAATGTTTAAAATGACCAATGTTTGTTTGAAGTTTTCTCAAAGTACCTATAGTTGTATCTTTAGTCCTCGAACGAATAGCTTTATTGCAAATTCGAATATGTTTTTTAAGCCGTTTTAGCCAGATTTCTTTATCTTTTTCAGTAAATTTATCGAATATAATTTTTTTCAATTTTCTTATAACCAACAAAAAATCTTTTGACTTTTTAGCAATTTCTTCAACACTTTCAGAATGCATGGCCATAAAAAATAAGAATCACTTACCCGTATTCTAAGCCTTATTCTCAACAATTGCGAAAGAATTAGCAGGCGATGGTTTTCCTACGTCGACCGTTCCTTTAAATATTATTGAGTACTTTCCGGAAGAAAAATATTTAATGCTCTCCCTGTATTGGTCTGTGACACGGGCTGGAAGGAATGTAACAGCTTCTTCTAAATCTAGTAGGACGCAGTCTCCAAATCTGCTTTTAACTATTTTAGCGGCATCGGCTCATCAAGTGGCAAAGCGCTCAATTTTATTTTTGGTTTTCGCTCTGCAATATTACAATTTTCGTTTATTTTTTTTAGATCCATCTACAAAAGTAAAAGAAAAACATGTTACCATTTCAAAATTATTCAAATTAAATAATGATAACAAAAAAAAACAATTTCTTAATTAGCGCAAAAATGTTTTGTAAAAAAAAATTTCTATTGAAAAAAAATAAAATTGAGATATTTTTGAGATACAAGAAATTATTAATGTATCAATGTGGGAAAAAAATAAAAAAAGATATGAAATTCAAAAATAAACTTACTTTTAATATTTTAAGGTACCACACACAAACTATTAACTGACGTCTATTAACTGCGACTGGCTTTTGAAAAGTGAGCTCTCTGGACTTCGCTAATTAATAAATAACGCGCCTAAATGAACAAACAAAAAAATATGATTGGTTCCCCTCCGACAGATTCTTAGAGTGATAATGCAAGAAAATATGCTTTTCCAAACTAACCGCACGGTAAGAGATTTCCTGCATTTACAGGTTTTGTGTTTTGAATATCGAGAATTAGCAAAAACGTATTTCCTGTTTGCTAATCGGCACATGCTGCTACACAGTATTATCCATTTTTCGATATTCAGCATAGACGTGTTGACACATACATATTACAAAATAATATTTAATTGCAATCAATTTCCTGATATGAACCTGAGCCACATGACCTGGTACTTAGGTCGATCAACTTATAAATTAATTTATGCCATTTTAAGTTTTTAATTTCTTAAAACAATATGATATAAAATTGTTATAAGTATTATCAAAAAAAACATCCTGTATATTCATCAACTTTTATATTACATGAAGATTGGAATTTTCGTTTTACAATTTTTAAAATAATTTTTAAAATTAAAGCAAGAATAGATGCTAATATTACACATGTCATTGCAAAAACATTATTGACTTCATTTTTCATGCTGTCTTCTGTTCTGTTGAACATGGTGTAGGTTGAATACGTCTTAGTGGATACGTTACGTCTTGTGGTATTTGTCTAAAGACGTAATCCAAGGCTATTGTTTGCTCTCGATGATCTATCTCTTCAGGTATCCAGTTGATACTTCCCCCACGTCTGCTTCACTCCATCCTTTTTCTCCTTATCAGACAAGCAAAGATTTTCTAGTTGATTCATAACCCTCCTTTTGTCTTCATAAAAAGTAATGTCTTTATTTAATTTACGAATGTTTTCAATAAACTCTTCAGTTCGATGTCTGTACTCTTCTGAAGACATTTTTCAAAAGAAGTTTGGTGTGTAGTAGGAGTCGTGGCACTTTGGCCACCCCTCTCCACTTTACCTTTTCTTCTAGTCAGCACCGATTTTGGATGTCCCCCCACCACCCCGTGAGGAGACTCAAACGTCACGTTGCACAGGAGAGAGGTGTCACGTGACGTGTGTCATTTGATGTGTCACGTGACGTGTCATTTAACATGTCACGTGGCGTTTAACATTCGACGTGTCACGTGACGTGTGTCCTCAAACGTCACGTTGCACAGGAGAGAGGTGTCACGTGACGTGTCAC